>JAULJZ010187008.1:0-45859 GCA_032270985.1 Heliamphora pulchella | reverse complement strand
AAAAAAAAAGATATTTTGGAGACCTATAAATATCTGGATTTAGATATTTTCAAAAGATATTTTCAAAACTTAACTCCTAAGTTTCTTCTAAATTCTCTCTGCCTTCTCTCTAACTTCTCGGCGGCTCGGGGCTCGATTTTCAACGATCCAACAGCAGATCCTTGCTATTGGCACCGTGGTCTACGCATCCATCCGGACGGATTTTGAATTCGACGAAGCTCGAATTTGCACGTAGATCGAGGCATTGAGTTTTTAACCCAACGAGGTAGGATCTCAGATTCTACTGTTGTATAAGGGTGTAATATGTAATCTTGTGCATTTCTACTGTTTAAAAACGCATGAAAAGGTGATTTATGTTTTAGATCCAATTTTGGGTTAAAACTATTTTTCGATGTTTCGGTTGAATGAAATTGGGTGTTGGATGTTTCTGATGAGGGTTTGTGATAGCCTTGGGCTCGAGTATGCCTAGGTATCAAAACAGGTGTTTTTGAAGCTTGGTTTGAGGATTGGAGGCCAAAACCGTAGCTAAAACCGTTTTCTAGACAAGTTCAGTCGACTGAACCCATGAGTTCAGTCGACTGGATCTTGAGTTGGGAGGTTCAGTCGACTGGACTCGAAGGGTCAGTCGACTGAAGTGCCTTGGGTTGAAAAATGTTGTTTTTCTAGTGTGTTTTCAAGTCAACTGGAGGTTGGGTCCAGTCAACTAAAATACCTGCTGTTTCCTTTGGAAATTTGGTGGTTCTTTTGGGGAAAAGGTTGGGCTTCTTTGAGAAAAGGGGGTTGGCTTTTGTGAAAATCATGTTTTTTGAAGGTTTGGAGCTAACCTGTGGTGTTGAGGCTCAACTTTTAAAATGTTTTGATGAAAACCATGTATTTTCATGCTTGATCTCCATGATAGATGGATTGGATCTTTTATACATATGTTGTATAGTTTTGAAACTCATGTTTTTACATGTTATGTTTTGATCTCCATGTTGATGGATAGATATACATGTTTAATGTATATTTGTGAAATGTTTTCATAGTCGAGCCATGATTCGATTTTTAGAAGATTATCTAGATGTATCGGGATGACGTGTATTTGGCACGAGTTGCCCTCGGTGTAAGTCCGAAAATGTGTGCAGCGTAGGTGCTTTGTACCTTCGGGTTAGTCCCCAAAAATTGAGTTAGTTGGGTGCTTTATACCCTTGGGTTTTAGGCCCGTAAATTAAGCTTTACGTTGTGGTGCTTCGTATAGAACTTGTGTTTATCTAACCGGTCCTATGATGTGTGGGGATTAGATAATGGACAGGGGTCTATCGTTGTTACTTCTGTCGTGTGATGGAGTCGGTACATAAGATCATATTCTTCTTCTTTTTTTCACGATGGTACATTCTGTGTGGGAACAATGTTTTGATTACTGTTTCCCTTAACTGTGGTGTTTTATTTGCATTTTCTACAGAACACGGTTTCAAAGATTGAAAACAGGGGTTTTATGAAATAAAACCGTTTTGAGACTCGTGGTGGTCTGTTGGAAAACTGTTTTGATTTGTGGTTGAGTTCACTCCTACCATATGAGTACATATCCTGCTTTACAGCTTTATAGTCTGTTTTTTATTGGGTTTCGGTTCACAGGTGTGATTTTCTATAAAACCATTTTCAGGTAATGACGTGGAGGATGATCATAAGTAGCTATGGTGGTGCCCGCGGTGGCGAAAGTTTTATAGTTTTCCTTTTTGGTATGCCTGTTCCTGAATGCATGTTTTGTACGCCAAAAGGCGATATACTGTATGCATGTTGAAACTGTATGTCTTTTATTTATGAGAGATACACTTCTATTGGGTATTTTATTGGTTTCAATAGGTGAATTTTAATGTATGAAAACTTCTTTTTCATATAAAACTGGTGTTTGATAGATTTTCACGTGACCCCAAGTTTTGGGGCGTGACACGCTATTTAGAGAAATTGAAAGTAAGAACAAAAAGAAAGACATTCTTCTTTAGCTATCATTTTTCTTCATCCGATCATACATCAAATGTACACATAATATTAACATCTATTAGCAATACTAGTGTGAATTCATCAATATCTAAATTATTATCAGTTTCTCAATTTTAGAATGATATCATTTAACGGTTCTATCAGGGATTAGTAGGGAGCGGTCATACGAATTAAAGTGGAGATGATTATTCTATAGTCACCTGGCTATGACTCACCGCCCATGTTACATCATCTCGCTAATATGCTTTATCGCCCCCAGTTGCCGGGACGTCGTTTAAACTATTATTCTTCTTCTTTATAATATCACAATTTCATAATCAGTTTTAACAATTTTATTATCATTCGAACATATTAATATTTCATGAATCATTATAAAGCATAAACTAAAAGCTTTAACTAATTCAAATAACGAGTGATTTACCTGGTCTAGTAGAAACTTGATTCACTTTTATTCAAAACACTCAAAATATAGAACAAGCACAAAAATGCCAATTTTAGAAAAGTTAACATTTCCTACTTTAGATTTTTAATCTTTATTTGTATCAAATCTATTTTTATATACATATATATAAATCATTTTTATATACATATAAAAATACATATAAATCTATTTTTATATACATATATAAATCATTTTATCTTAATTTCTAATTTAAACTTGGATTTTTGTAAAAATTCTTTTAAAAACTAGTGGAAACTCATAATATGTAAGAATATATAATGAAATTTTATAGTTTAATTTATTCTTATTTTTTCTGAACTTTAGCTTTATTTTTTATAAAATTATCATTTTTAGTTTAAACATTTTTTCAAAATCTTAACTTTTATTTAAAAGTTAAAATCATGCAAAAATACTTGTTTTAACTTTTAATTTGCTTATATATATATAAGTACAATCTTTTCAATTTAATAACTTTTTATTTTATTTTATTTTTGTTAAGTTCTATTTTCTTTGTTAACAAAATAATTTTATTTTCTTATTCAATAAAATTATTTATCTTCAGTTTTTAATCGAGATTCAAAATAATATTTTTATATAAAATAAGTTTCTCTAAGTTAAATTGTTATAAATATTTTTGTAACGATTGTAACAAAAAATTTATAGTTAATTCATATAATAATTATTATAATTATTTTTATAATGGTTGTAACAAAAATTTTATAGTTAATTCGTATAATTATTCATTTATTTTTTTGTCGAATATCACATTATCCCTATCTTTAGAAAATTTGGTCCTCCAAACTTTAATCAGGTTAGTTTAGAAAGTATCGTATGTGATATCCTGATATACCACAACGAAAAATGAGAGGGAGTTCCTAGGTTATAAAATAAAAAACATTGGACCCCTACATAGCAACGAGGACTTTTTTTAGGTGGTAGAAATTCTAGCAGAACTCCGCAGTTAAGCGTGCTTGGGCGGGAGCAATGCAAGGATTGGTGTGACTCCATGGGAAGAACAAAACCGTGAGGGCTTTTACCAAAAGCGGATAATATCGTTGCCATGAGAAGGGTCGGGGTGTTACAAATGGTATCAGAGCCAACTCTTCTCACTTCCGAGTGTGGACCCCTGCCGTCTCGCGTGATATGTAAGCGGGCTACTGAGTAGGCGGGTCGATAAGGACTATCGGGCTACCGAAGCTGGCAGGCTATTGCACGGGAACGTATAGCCCTAAGGGGGTAGATTGTGATATCTTGATATCTCACATCGGAAAGAGAGAGGGAGTTCCTAGACTATAAAGAAAAATTCCTGAATCCCTACATAGCAACGAGGTCTTTTCCCAGGTGGTAAAGACCTTAGCAAAACTCCGCAATTAAGCGTGCTTAGGGGAGAGCAATGCAAGAACGGGTGACCCCCTGGAAATAACAAAACCGTGAGGACTTTTGCTCAAAGTAGACAATATCGTTGCCACGAGAAGGGTCGGGGTGTTACATCGTACCTCACATGAAAAGTTCTGGGTATTTTTGTTTCATGTTGGTCTTTTTTTTCCACGTTGCTTCTCCTCTAGAATGGTTATTCTATCATAGTTTGACAAGCAATATCACCTTACTGCGAAGTCGTTTCTCTTAACGATCCATAAACTTTGACTAGCGGTATCACCTTTACTCTCCTTACCATTAAACTTTAAAGGCCTTGTTTTGACGCTGCTGCTTGTTGTGTAATGTTATGTACAACTGTTTCTTTCAAGAGTTCTTCTATTTCTATATTTGCAGCTTTTAAATGTTCAACTTCTTTCTGTAGAGCTACAATTTCATTATTTTTTTCTTCCAACAAGGAATTAGCTGCTTTTAGGCTCTCTTGCATGACGCAAATGTCATCATTTAGCTTTTCAAAGATAAGGGACCATGGAGCTGCATTCCTTTTCTAGTTTCTCTTTTTCTTGTTTCAATTGTACAACCTTTGATTCAAGCTCCTCTTATAATTTATTTACATTTGGTCTTTGTTTCTTCTGTTAATTTCTTCCTAAATTTCATGTCTCAAAATCAGTTCCATGTGTATATGATCAACAAAGTAATCAAATAATTCATCCATGTTTTCATCTTTTGTGTCAGCATTCTTGCCTTTGGGAATACCTTCATCAACCTAAATTTTTTCAAAAACAATTACAATTATTGTGAAAAACTAACTTTTATGCAATATTTCTTAAATGGTGATGTTTGATGTTATTATTTTACTTTCTCATGATCTTGTTGTACATGATGTTGTGCCTCACGAGGAACAACATTAACATCATCAGAAATATTATACAATCCCCTCTCATCTTCAGTTACTTTAAGTTCTTGTACCTATATTTGTGTTGTTGGAAATCTTATTCACACATCATGATTCAATTTGATGATCTCATACTAAAACCAACAACGAATAAATGTATCTTTTACTCTACGCAATATGTTGGTTCAAGGTGCTGCAGCATATTTGTAATTGATACATGTAACAGTTATGATATGCAGTACAATTTGCATAGATACCGCGGCATGAAACTAACTGATACATGTATCAGTTGCAAATATGCTTTTGTATTTTGAAGATCAAACTGCATTCCTAGAACTGACATATGTATCAATTATAATTTGGAATGAAATCTACAAGATCCCGTGGCATGTAAGTAACTAATACATGTATCCTTTTGATAAATCCTAGAATTTTTATGGTCATGCATCATATTAGTAACTGATTACATGTATCTATAGATAATTCAATGCATTGTGGTTATCCTAGTAAGTTGGATATGGTTATAATGTTTTTTAAGAATATGCTATTTGTAATGAAATGCATAATTCTTAAAAAAAAAACTTAGCGTGTTATCTCATTTGTATTTATCGAGTTAAGTCTGCCTTTTGAGAGTTTGTTATACAACTTTGTCAAATCCCACTTCATCATCCTAGGAATGTCACTATTGCCATAGGGGATGATTGAAGAGTGCTCACAAAACCAATATTGCGCAACCAATTAACATGCCAGTACTAATGACACAGTTTGCTTATTTCATATTAAATGCAAACCTTTTTTTTTTTAACTTACAGAGAGAAGAATAATGCAACCAGTGATTATGTGTGGATGTTGATATACTTTGCAATTGAATCAACTAGCGCTTTTTGTATGGCTGTTGCCCAATCATATGTCTTCATGGTATCAAGGTCCTCCATGTAGTGCAAGTAGGACCAACCAATCATGTGTTTAATTGTCAGGAAGAAAAGGTTTAGGCAGATGAATAGGCACACTAATCTTGCTACGTCCTCGATGTCATTCTTACCTTTTCCCTTTACTAACATATCAATGATATGCTTTATGTCTGGACTGGATAGTCTAATTCGTCCTGGCTTTCTCCTTTTCACCAAACTAAGTTCATACTTGTTGAAATGTGTTGTGTTTATGAATTGGTTGCTGCAACTTATCCCAAATATCAATTTAATCTCTTTTGGCATGAGATGAAGTTGCTTTCCACAAATTGTGTAAGACTTTGTTTGAACATCGAATGTTAGAATAGTTGTTAACATGTCGCCATCATGCTTCTTGAATCTTGAAAATTATAGTCCATCTTCCCTTAAAGCGTCAATGAGCGTCCAAAATGGAGTCTTCCGTAATGCTGTAAGGTGATGCTCCTTCAGGTTGGAGGACTTCAATAAGTGGACTATGGAGTTCACATTGCACCAGTAATTGAGGTTTAGTGGCTTTAACTCTTGTTCTAGAGGGGATGCAGCCTTCAACTTTACTAATGAAGACTTTACAGTACTTCTATCAGCCTTTGCTTTTCTCCTCTCTCTTTTGAAAAATTTACATGTTGTAGCTTTCTCAGTATAAGGTTGTGCCCTGTATGACATGCCATGGAATCCGTGCACTACTATAATCTTTTCGCCCATTCCTACATAAAGATATGAAAAAATCAGTTGCATATTACCAAAATAAGGAAGCTAATACATAAGTGATACATGTATCAGGCTTAAACTGCATCGCAGTAGGGTGATCCTATAGCAAATCTAAAACTGATAAAAGTACTAGTTGGGATCCTTTTTACAATTTATGAACATTGTGCCATGATGAAACTAATTGACACATATATCACCTGCTATATTGACCAAAATAATACCAATCATTGCACAATTAGATTGGCTGTATTGATGTATGATGCATTTGTCCTTCAAGGATATGGTTTCCTTACAAGTTATAATCCATCGATCCATACCCATTAAACTATTTTTTATTAGAACAATACCCGAATATTTCATTTCATGTTTCGACATGTATCAGTTGACACAACAACCAGATTCATTCGGAAGAACTGATAAAATCTTAATATGTACAAAAATGATACATTTACAATTGACACATTTATTAAACATCTTTTGCCCAACTATACATTTACCATTTGGCCAAACTGACCAAACTCTTTTTGCCCAACTGTACAAATTGATACATTTATCATTTTACGCTAATTCCTACATGCATATGATAAACAGTAAAAAAAATATGTAGAACACAGAACATGGAAAGCATAAATGTCACGCATTCACGCATGGTCGAAATTAGGAATAATCTATAAATAATCTTCATGTTATTTCTCTTATGAAGTGTGTTGAAGTTATCGATTGCAAGTGATACTTTCATCATTAGTTCATGTGAATCTAAAGCAAAAAGCAAAAATTTGGTACCCTACTCTAATGCATTTAGGTAATGGGGAAATTGGGAAACCCTAACCGTCATCGAGGGACTAGATATTTTTGCTATATTTCTTTGATGTAAGGTTTGAAGTCATCAACAGAAAAAGGGAAAAATTACATGAACACCCCTTATAGTATGATCAAGTATCACTTTACCCCATAAACTAAAGAAGCATACAAAAACGATCCCTTAACTATTGATTGGTATTACTTTAACCCCTTCCATTAGCATTCCGTCAAATAAGCGTACAAATAGACCCCCTGAACTAAATATGTGTATCAAATAGACCCCTTTAATTATGCAATGGTATCACTTCAACTCCTTCCGTTTGAATTAATGCAATTTTGGCTCCCTATTTTTTGTTAACTTAGAAGACAAAATGTTAATGGAGGGGTTAAAGTGATACCATTGAATAGTTAATGGGTCATTTTGTACACTTCTTTAGTTCATGGAGATAAAGTGATACACGACCATAGTATAAGGGATATTCATGTAATTTTTTCTTGAAAAAGAGAAGAAAAATCAATGGAAATACCTGTTAACTTTGGATGATTCTACAATATCTAGCTCAAAGATTGGTCTTCTTCGACTATAAAGGATGGTGTTCAATGGTTGGTGCTCGTAGACTTCGTCGAGAACAATTGATATCCCTTCAATCTTGTGAATCAACTGTTATGGATAGATCTGAGTTAGAGATTCTCTCACTCTTGAAAGGTTGTTGTTTATCTTCTTCGGCGTATTTTTGGTTTTCTTCGGTACATGCGCTCTAATTGAAAACGAGAAAGGTTAGAGGTGGTTCTCTTTGGCATTTTTGGGGGGATTCTATTGTGAGGATTGCGCATATTTGAAATGTGCACTAACCGCGTAAGTAGGGGCATTTTGGAGAAATAAAAATGGTAACGGACTAATCTCAATAAAAGAGATTGAATGGGACTAAAACTATTATAACTACCAAGAAAAGGACCAAACTCAAAATTTTCTTAAATTTAAATAGATGATACTAACATTTATGACTTTTATTATAATAGTAATTAATTTCCATTAATGAAAGAGCATAACACTTCAATTGTATCCTTAGGACTCGTTTGGTTGTAGACTATTTTATAGGATAATTAGTGTATTCAGATTATTAGTACTTGGAGTATTATGGATTGAATTATTAGTGCAAAGTTTTTTATACCGAAGAGTGTTTGGTTGAGAGCAAGATAACCTAAGGATAAATTACATATTGTTTGATTTGACATGATTTTATTGAGATTAAATTTTTTTCATATACAAAAATTATCAAAATAGTTCTGCAAAATAACCAATCCACCCCTCACGTGTGATTGGGATAGTCCACTATATGGGATGTTAAATTAGTTGAGAAGGGTCTCTTAAATCTCTCTGAATGATTGTCAAATAATGCTATATATTGGACTGTAATTAAAATAGTCAAATTCCAATGCCCAAACCCGCAAACAAACATGCCCTTAGGACTTTTATAAATAAATAATTCCTTTACCAGATTTAACACTTGATTAATTAACTACCGTTAATGAAATGGCATAACAGTAAAATTGTATCTCTACGATTTTTATAAATAAATGATTCCTTTACCAAAATTACATACTTGATTATACCTTTTTTTTTCTCTCTTAAACCTCGTATCAACTATTAATGTTCTTTGATAAATTTTGAGAATTTTTTAGAATTGTTATTTGCAAATTTTAAGACTTTGTTGTATCTTAGTGATTTGCTAGGAATTGAGTAGCAAACTGATTTTTGAGTGGAGGCAAATACTGTATTAAGGAAAAGCAATATATTGCGCCTTAAAAACCTTACGATGTTTTGTTTCTCCTTCTTTTTATACTATTTTTTTAAACAAGATATTGAAGTGTTGTAATGGATTCTGTATTAAATTGTTGTGCATTGATAAGTAAATGCAGCTGTTAAAAGAATTACAATCGAGCTAGTGTCAAAAAGTAGATTATTCAGACTTCGCTTACGAAGTGTAATAGTATGTTATGCTCCTGTTGTACATCTTCTAAAATAAAACCTCTCTATATACATACAAGCATGAAAGGTATATGGGCAGCCACATCTCCTGAACATGCATTAATAGGTACATGAGCAGCCATATCTCCTGAACAGGTATTAACGGGTGTATGAGCGGCAACGTCTCCTGAACAGGTATTAATGGTTATATGAGCACTGATATCACCTGGGTAGGCATGGTCAGTATAGGTAAGGAAAAATCCACTGGACTAAGCCGAGTACATAGGCTGACCAATCAAGTAGAGAGTTGGAGCTGACCAACATAAGTGCCCATCTCCGCTGGTCATCTCAGCGAGTACAGCGTGTGGCGCGTAATGACAATGAGGATCTATTGTGGAATGGCCTTAACGGTCCTCATGTGGAGAATTTTCTAGGTGTTACAGAGGTTTGTTAAAAAATGGATTCACAAAACGGTAAGCATTCATTCTAACACACATACACACACAAAGCATATACGATTTAATCCTACTTGGGAGAAAAGAAAATTGACTTGACCGTTGGAGAGTACAGAGGGATCAGTCCAAAAGTAATCACCATCAATTGGTGCCGTATGTGGGAATCGCTTCCCCTTGTCGAGAGGATTCCATTTTTACTTTGATGTATTATTTTCTAGATGGTACAAACAAGGTCCATGGCTGACGAACCAAATTAGGCGGGGGTACCACCGGCAATCAGAGCCCAAGTGAACCAGCAGTACCCAAATCCGGTACAATATCAACTCTAATATTTAACTTATGGAATTTTCCAATTGGTACAACTAAACCAAGAACTCCTCCAACACATCAAAGCGCAAAATGACAGCCTCCAACATTCTGTTTCCTTGCCAGAGGGGAGCAGCATGAGGATCACAATAGTGTCGCCTATGATTCGCACCAGGAAGGTGGGGGCGAAGAGGTTAGAAGGGGGATTCACTCGGTTCAGCCACCGAACCATTGAGAGGATCCTGTAGCTCCAGGAGGCAAACTCGAGCAATCGGAGGTCTCAACAGCTTGGAATGAACATATAAGGGAAGTGAAAGCTCAGATTAACAACATAATGGAAGCTATTCACGCAAAAACTCCCTCTACTCTGGAGGATTTGGCACACAAAACAAAATCCCCATTTACGTCAGTCGTAATGTCTACTCCGCTTCCCCTAAAATTTAAGATGCCTCAAGTGGATATGTTCGATGGAACCTCCGATCCTTTGGATTATTTGGACACATACAAATCAATGATGTACCTACATGCTTTCCATGAAGAAGTAATGTGTAGGGCATTCCCTATAACCCTTTGAGGACCACCTAGAATGTGGTTCACTAAATGGAACTCGGATTCTATTGAATCCTTCTCACAATTGATTTTATTAGTGGCCAACAACAATGAAAACCAGCTACCTATCTTCTCAATATCAAACAAACAAAAGGAGAGAGCCTAAGGGACTATGTGAATCGCTTTAATTAAGAGGCGTTAGAGGTCGACGAAGTTGACAATAAGGTGGCATTAACCACTTTCATGGTAAGGCTCTTACCATCTCGTTTTTTTATTCTCACTATCAAAGACACCCCCGACTGACATAAACGCGGAGGACGCGGTAGACGCAAGGTGTTCAAAATCACTCGATGTACCGATTAGAGCTGAAAAGAGATTAAGAGAGACTGAGTAGAAGATGGCAAGGGCTTACCTAGATCAGACGATAAGTGAAGGACCAGATCTGCCTCCCAAAAGGCAGTCCGAAACCAAGTACCAGCGCTACACTACACTTAATTCACCCATCGAGTAAATTCTACTCTGCATCAGAAGAGACCCAAATTTGAAATGGCCAAGAAAATTAAAGACCTTGCCTCTCAAACGTTCCAAAAACAAGTATTGTCAGTTCCATAGGGATCATGGTCATGACACAGAGGACTCCTATGATCTAAAAGATCATATTGAGAAACTGATTAGAGAAGTGAAACTAGATCGCTTCTTAGCAGATAAGTGCCCAACCAATGATTGGGAAGCTCAGCATCGTGAAAGGGGGCCGTAAAGACCGTAACCCTCAAAGGCGTGACCAACCAAATATAAAGATTAGGACAATAGTTAGGGGATTCATTAGAGGAGGTTCCTCTGGGTTAGCTAGAAAAGCATATTTAAAGAGACTTCGTGAAGCCACAAGAGGATTTCAAGATCACTGTCTATGGCCAAACACTCCTAATACATATAAGTTTACCATTTCTTTTTTCTAAAGAGGATGGTTGTGACGTTTTGCAGCCCCACAATGACCCTCTTGTAATTAGTTTGATGATCAATAATCATACGGTGAGAAGGGTCTAGGTTGATAATGGAAGCTGAGCGGATGCTCTATTTGCTAGTGCCTTTGATCAAATGAACATCGGACGAAATAAGCTCCAACCCATGTTATCCCCCTTGGTTGGATTCGTGGGAGACATGGTCTACCCACTGGGATCAATTTAATTGCCAGCGGCAATTAGGGATGGTCAAGTGAAGACCTCCAAGCTACTAACATTCTTGGTTGTTGACAGTCCCTCGGCATACAACGTAATCTTGGGCAGAATTGAACTTAATCAGTTTTATGTGATCACTTCTACGTATCACTTGCTAGTCAAATTTCGAGGGGAACAAGGAATTGGGTACACTCGAGGTGACCAAGTATCATCTCGTGAGTGCTACGTTACTTCGTTCAAAGAACATACTACCAATGAGACTTTGAACATAGAAGAGATGGATGTTCGGGGTGACTAAGACTTACAAATGGGAGAGCCCGTAGAAGAATTGGAGGAAATCTGTATTGATGAATGAGACCAGACCAAAACATTAAAAATAGGTGCTCAGCTATAAGAGGATCTCAAAACGCTCTTCATGAAAACAAGGACGTGTTCGCATGGTTAAACCAGGATATGCCAGGTATCGACCGATCCATAATGGTACACCACTTGAATGTATACCCAAGGGTGAAGTAAGTCAGGTAAAAGCAAAGGATATTTGCGCAGCAAAGGAATGAGGCCATCAGTGAGGAGGTGGTCAAGTTAAAAAGAGCAGGTTTTATTAAAGAGGTTACATATTCAGAGTGGTTAGCCAATGCAGTGAAGGTTAAGAAGGCGATTGGAAAGTGGAGAATGTGTATAAACTTCACAGATCTCAACAAAGTTTGTCCTAATGATAGTTATCCTTTGCCTCGAATTGACCTGCTAGTAGATTTAACCGCTAGGCATGAGTTGCTCAGCTTCATGGATGCTTTTTCGGGATATAACCAGATCCTCATGCATGTTCCTAATCAGGAGTAGACATCGTTTGTAACCTCTCGAGGCTTTTATTACTCAGGGTCATGCCCTTTGGGCTAAA
Source organism: Heliamphora pulchella (assembly GCA_032270985.1). NCBI lineage: Eukaryota > Viridiplantae > Streptophyta > Magnoliopsida > Ericales > Sarraceniaceae > Heliamphora > Heliamphora pulchella. Next base: position 33,360 of record JAULJZ010187008.1, on the reverse strand, counting down.
AAATGCAGGGGCAGCAAACCAACGATTGGTAAACTCGATGTTTGAAAAGCAAATAGGGAGAAATGTAGAGGTGTATGTGGATGATACGTTGGTGAAGAGTAGAATAGTTGACCAGCATCTCGGTGACTTGACGGAGGTATTCCTTGTACTTAAGAGGTATGGAATGAAACTCAACCCGGCTAAATGCGCTTTTGGCGTCTCTTCTAGTAAATGTTTGGGATTCATGGTTAGCTAGAGAGGGATAGAGGCCAATCCTGACAAAATCAAAGTAATCCTAGAGATGAAGGCTCCCACCAATGTAAAAGAAATGCATAGGCAGGCCAGAAGAGTCACAGCGCTGAATAGATTTGTGTCTATGGTGACGGACAAGTGTTTACCGTTCTTTAGGACCTTAAGGAAAACTTTTGTTTGGACAGATCAATGCGAAAAGGCCTTCGCAGAGCTAAATGAGTATTTGTCGAACCCCCAACTGCTATCTGACCCGATCCCCCACAAAGAGCTATACCTATATCTTGTTGTATCCACTACGGCAGTAAGCTCGGCCTTGATCAGGGCTAATGAGAACATTCAGAAACTAGTTTCCTACACCAGCTGTGCTTTCTAAGAGGTAAAAAAGCAGATATCAAAAAATAGAGAAGTTAGCTTTTGCTCTAGTAATCTTAACGAGGAAGCTCCGACCATACTTCCAAGCTCATAAAATAATGGTGCTCACTGATCAACCGTTAAGAAAGATCCTACAGAGGCCTGAAGTTTTGGGAAGATTGATACAATGGTCGATCGAGATAATTCAGTTTGATATAGAACATAAATCGTGAGTAATAGTGAAAGGACAGGTTGTTGCAGATTTTGTGGCAGAGTTCACCAGGGAAGTCCAGCTATAAGACGATGGGCAACAGCCCAGAATCGAGGACGGTACAGAAGAACAAACTGAGGGGATTCCAGAACAAATTACCAAGATGCTTGAGCAACCCTTTGACAAACACAAAACTTTGACAGTTAGCATTGATGGATCAGCACATAAATGCAGAGGAGGAGTCGGGATAGTTATTATCTCCCCCCATGAAGACCGAATTAAGCACACCGTCTGTTTTAATTTCAGAATAACAAACAATGAAGCTGAGTATGAAACTTTTCTCTAGGGCCTCAAGGCAGCAAAGGCATGTGGAGCTCACCAAGTCTTAGTCAACATGGATTCCCAACTCGTTGCAAACCAAACTAATGAAAAATGTGAGGTCAAATAAGAGCGGTTTAAGAGATATAATGGGCTGGCAGATGGACTGCTTAACGAGTTCGAGAATGTGAAGCTCTAGCAAATCTCGCAAGACCACAACCATGAAGTGAAGCAATTAACTCAGTTAGCATCGTCGAAAATGTTGACACATGGAATGGAGCTTTGATAGAATCAGTGGAACACCCTAGTAAAATAGAGGAACGTGACCAGCACGAAGTGATGGAAATCCAATCAATACTCTGGGCCCACCCCATTACGAAGTAATTAGAGACATGGGAACTTCCAAAGGACAAGAAGTAGGCTAGGAAGTTAAAGTTTCGAGCAGCAAAATATGTAATTCAAGAAGGGACAATCTACAGAAGAGGTTTTTCAGCTCCCTGTCAGCGTTGCGTATCAGAGCAGGAAGCTTTGTATGTGCTCAGAGAAGTGTACGAAGGGGTTTGCGGGAACCATTCCGGAGCAAGGGCCCTGATGGGTAAAATAGTTCGAGCAAGTTACTACTGGCCCACTATGCTCCAAGACGCAAAAGCTTTTGTGAAAAAGTGCGATAAGTGTTAGTGCTTCGCTAATATCACCAGACAACCACCCACTGAGTTAACAATTTTGACCAGCCCTTGGCCTTTTGCTTTGTGGGGACTAGACATTGTAGGGCCATTGCCCATTGCCCATAGCAAAGAGGCAGATGAAATTTTTCATGGTAGCAATTGATTATTTCACGAAATGGGCAGAGGTAGAGCTGTTAGCAAAAATCATGAAGGCCAACATAACCCAATTTGTGTGAAAGGTCAGAGTGTATCATTATGGCATTCCAAGGGTTCTGGTCACAAGTAATGGGAAGCAATTTGACAACTAAAACTTCAAGAAATTCTGCGATGAACTCTACATCTGACTACATTTTGCCTCCCCTGCTCATCCCCAATCTAGTGGTCAGGTGGAGGTCACGAACCAATCACTACTAAAAATCATTAAAGCTAAGCTGGATAGCTCAAACGGTTCATGGCTTGAAGAGCTACCCAGCATATTGTGGGCATACCAAACTACAACGCGAACACCAACTGGGGAAACCCAGTACATGCTAACATATGGTCATGGGGTAGTAATTCCAGTTGAAATCGGTTTGACCAGCGCTCGGGTAGAGATGTTCAGTGCTGACACCAACGACCAGGAACTCAAAATGGATTTAGATTTGATTGAAGAAATAAGGGAAAGATTAGTTGTCAAAACAGCAGTCTATCAAGAGCAAATGCAAAGATACTATAATTTGCATGTGAAAGAAAGGAAGTTTGGGCCAGGAGATTTAGTGCTCAAGATAGTAATCCTAGCTACTAAAAACCAATCTGATGGGAAATTGGGACCCAACTGGGAAGGACCTTACATCGTGAAGCTCTAGTGTGGAAGAGGCGCATACATGCTGCAAACTATGGAAGGAAAAGACTTGCCACACCCGTGGAATCCTGAACACCTCAGGTGGTATTATGCATGAAGCCATGCAATTTCAATAAGAATGTTACAAATATTTTGGTTTTATGAAGGAATGATAATATCCATGAGATAAAAATTGCTTATTATGGAATAAAGATGTTTAAAATTCAATTGTCAACTATTTGTGTTGAAAGATGTTTCAGTACTGCACTTCAGCCTCCACTAACGTAGGGCCTGGACAAAAGGGTAAGAGGGTAAGGCAGATCACAAGATGATTAACCTCCATCAACGAAGGGCCTGAACCTAAGGGTCAAAGGGCATGGCAGATCAACAAGATGATCTGCCCCTATTAATGAAGGACCTAAACCTAAGGGTCAAAGGGAGAAGGGCAGATCATAAAATGATTGATCTCCCAAGATGAACAACGAGTTAAGAAGCTAGAAAATTCAAAGGGTAACACTTATATCATTGGGCCAAAGAAGTGGCGAAGCATCACACATTTCAACATATGAAGTAAAGTATTCATCCATCCAAAACGATAAAGATGTTCAAAAAACAATAACAACCACAACAATATGTTTCAAAAAGATTACAATCCCTTCACCAAAAAATCAATGTATCACTCAAAAATCAAAAACAACGCAGAGAAGTTATAAAATGCTAGGGCTTAGCTACTGTCCTCGATTGGATCTCCTTTCCGGTGTCCTCCTTCGTTGGAGAGGTGATTAGAGAAGCGGCGTCTTCGTCAAGTTTGATAATGAAGAAGTCTTGGTTAGGAAAGGCATTCTAGGCTTGCGTGCAGAACGCCTCGAAGCCATAATCCCACTACTTAGCCATAAGAACACTCACGTCTAGAGAGTTTATATGGTCAGCGATCCTAGCGGTGATGAGCTGCTCCATTTCTTATTTCTCCTTGAAAGATTCAATCGCCTCTGCCTTCTCCAGAGCAGCTGACATCTCCAGCGCGTGGTACTTCAACTCGAGCTCATTTAACTTCTTTTGCTGTACTCCCATCTCAGCAAGCTCCTCATTCTTCTCCTGATCTAGTCCCTTCATCACCTTTTTCGCCTTTGACAAATCAACCTTCAATTGCTTATTCTCCCCCTTCAAGGACAGAATACTCTGACCAGCAGAGAGAAGCTTTTTCTTAGAGTCTTGGAAAGAAGTGAAATATTTTTGTATTCTCAAAATAGCTTGCTGTCCCAACGCAATAGCTTAAAAAAATAATAATAAGGGGTGAGAGAGAAGAAAGAACAAGGGAAAAAATGCAATATATATATATATATATACATGTACTTAAAATTATAAAACCTAAAGGTTGGGAAGGTAGCCATACCTTGGAAGCTTCCTCGTGGAACCGATCAGCCACCGCGTTCACATGGAGAGCATGCATGGCATCCTGGTCGCAGACGGGAATGGAATTCTCAATCATCTTAAGACTGGAGTCTCCTTCAATGAAAACAGAGGGCACAAAGACCCCCAGGTTGGATTTCTAGTCAGTGGGTGTTGAAATGGCAAACTCCTTTCCCTTTGCTCGATCAACAAGGGGAATTTAATCCATCTCATCTGAGGTGCTCTGCTGCTCAGATGCACCTTTGTCCTTACCACTTTTTGTGATTTTCTCCTTGGTAGAGCTCTTTAGGACAAACTCCTTGAACGTCGAGACATCAAGATCCCTAGGTAAGGGCTTTGTCTTCTGGGTAGATACCCTGGGCCTTTTGTGTTAGGTGGGGAGAGGGGAGGGGCAGCCGAACTGCTGATCCCCTGGGCAGATTGCTTCTCATTCAGCTCTTTCAGCTTTCTTTGAACCTCATTGTCTACTCGGCTCATGGTTCCTACACAGCAAGGATATCGAAGGATCATTAAAAGACAAAATACAAGAACAATTAGATTATAATCTATAAAGAAAAACTGAGTAGATCACCTTTCCTTCTAAAAATATCCATATCCTTTTCGTTGCGAAATAACGATAAAGCAGCAAAGGAAGGTTTCGGGCTGAGGAGATACTCACTTAGACTGTCGGGGGTGACTAGAGTAGACCAGCTCCTGTCCTCGTAAGACTAAGCAGACAAAATCCTTTCTTTCTCTTCCTATGAGATTTCAAGATTCCTTGCGCGACCTAGGGGCAAGTTCGTAGGAAGTTCAGAAAGAAGCTGACTACAAAAGAAGGAAAATGAATATAAAATGAAAGAGAATGAGGGAAATTGAAAATTAGTTGAAGTACTAACCATCTTTGGGTGGCTCTACCTAAATTCTCTAGATCCGAGAGGTAGACTCTAAGACGTCCTCCCAAGGTTAAAAATCCCATCTATCGCCAGAGATGAAGAAATATCGACCTTTCCAACCTTTGTTCGTTGAGGGCAGCCCAATGATTAGACCATGCTTGTTGTGTGCCTAAAGACTCACGTACCGGGAGGGCAACTCTACGGGTTTGTAACACCACAGGAGTTCTCAAAGGGTCAAGCAGGAGTTCTCAATCATTGGACCATAGGATCATACTCCCTATAAGAATTCTCTAGGCGTTAGGGAATAGCTAGCTAGGAGCAATTCCTAAGAATTAGAGAAGCTCCCTGGCCAGGGGTAAAAAGAAGGGAAGACTAGCCTGAAGGGCCCCCTCAAAAAAATAAACCTCTCTAGGGAGATCAGAACAAGCTCTGCCCTCTGGTATGGGGGCTCTCGAGTTTACAAGGTTGAGAATTTGGAATTGGAAATGAATGCGACCTAGATCAATGGGCTCAATTGAAGATGGCATGACATTAGCGCTAAAAGGGATGTGGAAGCGCCCAACAGTGATGTGAGGGTGCTGTAAAAGTGCCTCTTGCTAGGCATGTTCGGATGCCCTAGCCTCTAATGTGCCTAGCTCTTCTTCCCCGAGTGGGGGAGAAGGAGAGGGGGAATGATGAGGTGCAAGTCGTCGACGGCGAGAGCATCTCAGAACTAGCCTCTCATCTGAAGCTCCCATCGAAGAGCACTCGTCCCTCATAAAGAAGAAATGAATGCAGATCTGTGAAGGGACATAACTTAATGATTATGGGCAGGGGATACTAGCGTAACAGGGAACTTGTGACCTAGGGAGATTTTTTGCCACATGGGTGGTGCTTGAAGTAGAAGAAGATTCACCAGTGTTCATGGGGTGGTTAAAGCAATTGTGTTTGGTCTTCAAGAAAGAGGATTTCACTTCCTCGTTTGAATCATTGGATAAGACTATGCGTGTTCCCCTGCCGGACATTGGGTTAAATGGCGGCGCCGACGGAATGATAAAAAATCACAAGGTATACAATTTAAAGTTTTGAACCCTAATTTTGGGAAGTGACTCAAGTTTTGCAAAGGGTCTCAAAATTCAACTAAGGAATTTAAAAAAAAAGAGAGAGGAAAATTCAGTAAGATTGAGAAGGAGGGAAGAGGAATTACTCGTTGATTGAAGAAATAAGCAGATGGATGATCGCCGGTGAACCTTTAGGGTTTTTTTCTTTCAGGAATGGCGCCTGGTTTGAGTAATGGGCATAATCGATAATTCGAAAGGACGGTATAGGTGCCAAAAAATTTTTACGTCCACGATTATCTCAGGCGTAATGTATTCAACGGTTTGATGAAAACGCATAACGGTGGCGGCAAAACCAGCAAGGAACTCTCCACGTGGCGTAAAAATGGAGTGGTCGTCCCTTGAGAATCGTCATTGTGCCATTTTCCCTTCATTTGGAACCCCAAAAAGTTTTTCCCTCCATTTGGAACCCCAAAAAGTTTTCCCCTCAGCGGTGCAAATTAAATACACGCACCATTAGACTGTAAGAGGCATAATCAATAATTGCAAAGAGCAGTTCACATGGGTCCTCGATCAAGTCTTTATTAATATTATGGACCAGGAACAAAAAGATCCAATCCAAAATAGGGGGCTACTAATAGGAATATGGGCAGCCACATCTCCTGAACAGGTATTAATAGGTGTAAGAGTAGCCACATCTCCTAAATAGGTATTAATGGAAACAGGTATTAATGAGTGTATGAGCGACAACGTCTCCTGAACAGGTATAAATAGGTATATGAGCAGTAATATCATCGGGGTACGTGTCACAGGGTCAAAATTTCAGACTCGAGAATTGCCTTGTAATTGCACTAAATTCAGCCAAACTTAGTCACAGCCACGAAAAGATGCACACACACACACAGAAAGAAATATAGACACTCGAATTTTTACAACACAACCATCTCAACCCTTGTATTACCTCTAAGTAAGATTACAAAAGAAAATGCCTTATCACTCACGCCACAAATCTGTGTGCTAAAGCTGCCAGACCATGCCCATATATATAGGCATGTGGCAGTTACTAACAGTTGCTAGCATATACAAGCATATAGTGTAGTGGACATCCCCCACTACTTAGGCACGTGTACATAAAGAGAAACCCACGCTGCTGACACTTGTTATGCCAGAAACATCTTCAGCATATATTATGTAACCACCAATAACCGCCCATGATGCCACATACTCATGCCACTATGTGCTTGCATGTTGGCCTTGACATGTCTTCAGAATATAAATGCTCATGACTGCCCATAATGTCTACAACATGGGGTAGCCATGCACAAACTAGGCCAACAATGCTAACTACCAGTCATGTGCAAGGCATGCCCCTGAGCGCCACGCCACTTGGTTAGTCAGCTGAAGTAGTGTCAGCTGCCCAACACATGCCAGTGCCAACTCTTGTTTGCCATCTGCCCACTGAGCCACCTGTTTTTATTGACCCACAAGCTATACGAGCTACCCGCGTCTAAGCATCGAATTAATGCCTTCACATACCAAGTAAATTCATCCTTCTTGTCTAAGGGTCGTGTGGCAAACTGATTGCCACTAAGCCACCTCGCATATTATGGCATGGCCACCTCATGCCACCATAGGTCGACAAGGGTGCAAGGTGCCACCACATGCCGCTCAAGACACCCGAATGTCAGGGTGCTAACAGAAGAAGCCAACGTCCTCGTCGATAGGGTCTGTAAATACTGCTGCACTTGATTTTCAAATTGCCACAGCGTCACATCTTTCTCATAGCTAGCTTCAGAATCTGGTAAGTCTTTCCACTTAACCAGATAGTAAGTTCACCGATTCTTCTTACTTTGGCCCTCTGTTCGGTGATCCAAAATTTTTTCTGCATCCCTCTCAAACTGCTTTCTAATCACTGAAGATGCCCGCCGAGCTTGCTACCTTCTCATGTTCACCAAGTCTTCTTAAAAAGGTTTCAAGAAATTGACATGAAAAGTAGGATGGACTTTCAACCTTTCAGGCAACTTCAATTTGTATGCAACATTCCCCACTTTCATCACAATCACAAATGGACCAGAGCGTCGAACAATTCCCTCCTTGACTTGCTGAACAAGCCTTTGATACTCAGCATCGCTCGCAGCATGTTGGGCAACTCTCGCCATAAAGTCTGCCTAAACTTGGGAAATTACAGCAACATAATCGTCAACTCCTTTGCGACTCAACGCATCAGGAACCTGATTGTGTCGATCAAACTTGTGCACCCACATAAAATCATATTCATCAAGGAATTCTTGCCAACAAGCTTGCCTTGGGGACGACTTTTTCTACACCTTAAAGAAAGTATTAGCCACATTGTCTATCATAACTGTGAACATAGTTCCCAGCAAATAAACCCGCCAGACTTGAAGGCAATGCACCACTGCTGTCATTTCCTTTTTGTGGGCTGAATATTTCTTCTCGGCATCATTTAGCTTTCTGCTTTCAAACGCCACATGATGTCCCTCCTGCACCAGCACGCCTCCAATTGCTTTGTCAGAAGCATCTGTATGCACCTCAAAAGGCAACTCGAATACTGGCAACTGCAACACTGGCTCGCTTGCAACTACGGCCTTTAGCTTATCAAAAGCATCTTGGCAGTCTGCACTCCACTGCCATGGATGATCCTTCTTCAAAAGATCAATAAGGACAGAAGTCTTCTTCGAATAGCCATGTATAAACTTTCAATAATAGTTAGCCAAACCAAGAAAAGATCTAAGTTCAGGGACCTTGGTGGGTGGCGACCAATCCAAAATAGCTTGCACCTTCCGTTTGTCCATCTTTATCAAGACATTGCTAACTATGTACCCTAAGAATTTTATCTCCTGTTGAGTAAACTCACACTTCTCCTTCTTTACATAGAGTCGATGTTCCCTAAGTCGGGAGATTACAAGTTTTAAATGGGTCAAGTGGTCTTCCAAAGACTCACTGTAAATGACAATATCATCCAAATACACAACCACAAACCAATCAATATAGTCATAAAAAAATATCATTCATTAAGTTACAGAATATTGCAGGAGCATTTGTAAGACCAAAAGGCATAACAAGAAATTCAAATGAAACATAACGTGTTACACAAGTGGTCTTTGGCTCATCCCCTTCGGCAATTCTCACTTGCCAATATTCCGAACACAAATCTAGCTTTGTGAAGTAAGTTGCTTTGCAGAGATGGTAGAACAGATTAGCAACCAAAGGAACATTGTACTTGTTTTTAATTGTTACCTTGTTCAAAGCTTGATAGACGACGCACATCCGCAGGGAACCATCTTGCTTCTTCTGAAACAGTACAGTGGCACCATAAGGGGCTTTCGATGGTTGCACCAAACCGGCATCCAACAGCTCGGTCAACTACTTACGCAGTTCTGCCAACTCCATCGGAGACATTCTATATGGCACTTTAGCAGGAGGTTTAGCACTAGGAACCAACTCAATTATGTGATCAGTGGCACGTCAAGGTGGAAGAGACTTAGGCAACTTCGATGGCATCACATCTGCAAAGTCTTGCAGTAAGTCAGCAATTTCATTTGGCACTTCCATGGCACGATCAGGCTTGAGCTCCACTCATGCTGCAAGATAGGTCTCAGCACCTTTCTTCAGTCCATTGTACACCTGAATAGCTAACAATGTCCCATTCTCCTTCGTCGTGCTTTTTCCTTTGCTTGTTCGGTTGCAGCCCGACACAAAGCACAGTTGTTTGCCATCAGCAATAAATAGCCCACTAAGATATGGCATCAATCCCACCTTCGCAGCCACAAAGAAATCTATTATGACACCCCATTCTCCGGGCATGTCGAGACATATGTAACTATAAATAAGGGACATATTCTAGCCGAATGTTCATAAATACATAAGGTAACTACAACATCATGAACGGTTCAGAGAATGTTCAAAAGACTTAATAAGTACAGTCATCCAAAAAGCATAACAAAAGTTACATTATGTCTGTGGAAAAAAACTGAACAAAAAGATCAAAAGTAAATATTCTGCGTCTTCAAACTGCACTGTTGGGATTAACCGGCTCCTGCCACTCTCCCTCTTCCGTAAAATCTTTTCCTTCCTCTACGAACGCGCCTTCCTCGAACTGTTCTTCTTCTTCACCAGTGGCACGAATGTCATGACCTGGAGCCCAAAAGAAAATTTTTTAAACCGTCTAACAAACTCACTACAAGATATCCTACAATACATATCGTATAATACCCAATACAATTTTAAGAGAATAGAGATACAGGCAAATTACCATTTCAACATGATGAGCACATATAAGAACAGAAGTGTGAGTGCGTGATGCAGATGAATGCAATGTAAATGCCCAACCCAGGATACTTCCAGAACAGTATAATAAATTCCACGCCAGGAGTTTCAAGGTAGACTTGATGGCTCTTGATCACCGAATCCATCCTCGCCACGTTGCGAATAGTAAATTTCATTGCCGAGCTATATGCCACAGTTGTTTTACTCAATGGTAACGGCGTGGGGACCGACTTTTATCCAAATTTACCTATCCTTATTCCAGGTCGACCAGTCACACCTTAAGAACAAGGATACTCATTAGGTGTCAACCCAAAGTCTAAATTAAAACTAGTGACGAATCCATGGTGCCTAAACCTCCTTTTTATAATAAAAACCTCTAATTTCATTTCCAAACATGGCAACCAGGGACGCCCTAGACTCACAACCACTGAACAATGATTCCCAACGCAATTTGAAATGTACGAAAGACTTTGATAATCCAAGATGCAAGGTAGGAATGCCCGTGATTGTGCAATATGCCTCTTGTGTACAACTAATTATTGCAGGGTGTATAAACATGACATAGCACATTGTACAACTTGCTAAAGCATTACGCACAAGCATGCGAAGCATAACCATAATTCATGTGCTATAAAATTGAACCATCAGCATGAGTTCATTTCATCAAGTATCATTTTTAAATACTAATTACTCACAAAGTTCATATAAGGTTCGCATACTTAAGTCTCATAAATAGCACACCATTCGAACACTTAGCCAATTTTAGGTACAAGTTTAATTGCTGGTTTTAAAGTTACGACAGCATTTTGAAGTACTTAGACATTTATTTAATTTCTAAAATTTTAACATCAATTAGATAAAAATATTTTTTGTAACTTTTATATTTATCACCAAGATCAGTTTCTAAGGTAAAAAAAGTCATTTATTTCATTTTAGTAAAAATCCTTCAGCATTTTACAGAGAAAAATATAGAAATTGGGTCTCGGTTGGCCACAGTTTTAGGGCATCAATTCAGGGACTTTAGGTCTGATTGTTGGTGGGGTTTTAGTTTAAGGTATGCCCTACAAGTTTCATATTTTGAGTTAGGACAAGTTATTTGGAAAACGTTTGAGAATTTGGCCAATTTATAAAAAGGGTTATGTCAGCCTAAAAAGGGTCTGTAGAGTGTGTTTTTGACAGAGAATTCTCAAAACCTTTGGGGTACCATCCGAGTGTATTTTGGGCTGATTTGTTCTAAGTATTTAGTTTAATATATTAGCTACACTTTTTATGTTTAGCACTTTTGGATTTGGCTTCTAAAAAGGTGGGTTTTGTTTCTCACAAAAATGTGTGACAGAGAGGTCTATCAGTCACTGAACCTTAATGGTGACTTTGGGAAGGATTTTGACCTTTCAAGACTTCATATTTTTGGCTCAGTTTTGGTCAACCGAAATATAAATGTGTTCTCTACAAGTTTAATGTTTTGACCTAAACTCGGTTCTCACTCTAACTTAGGATTTCTAGATCTGCAACTCATAGTAGTCAGGATCTGACACTCTTAGGAACAAATGAGATATCTGGAGTTCTACCCAACGAAATCACTTCAAACTAATTTTTTATGAACGATAACTCAAAAAGCTAAATCTGGACATAAAAATAACTTTAAGACCATTTTTCTACATTTAGTTATGATGATTTAAAGTTGGTGGTAGAAAGTGAGTAAGTCCAGAAAAATTAGTCTACTTAGGGTTTTGGTTGCCTAGCTTATGTTGTGTACATTTATGACATATTTTCTTTGCATGCATGTTATAAGCTCACATGAACCAAAATTTCAGAACATGTTTAGACCATAAAACTCAAAAATAAATACATGCAAGTATATGCAAAGCACAATCTTACACAAACAGCTTATGTTCTACTTCTATGACGCCTTTTTAACTTATTCTTTGTTTTGTTTTCTTAGGGTTTGTTATAGAGATGGATTGATGGGTATCTTAGGGGAGAATATCAGAGGATTTGAAGGAGTTGTTTATCTCTTTTGATGCTTAGAAACTTGTAGGAGAATAGGACTTAGCTTTAAAGATCCCTCCTAGATCATTTCCTCCTTCTTCTTTCTTCCTTCTCTCCTTCTTCTCTCTTAGAACACTTAAAATTTTTTTAGAACCTCTCTCTCACCTCTCTCAGCCGAATGTATAAAGGGTAGAAGTGCATTTGGCATGTTTCTTTTATACAAAATTTTTAATGGAGACTTAATCATGGTGTGTAAGGTTTATTTTAATTTTTCTTGAATTTCATTTGGTGCATGAGAGGTGGGACTTTATTGAGATATGAAAAATCAGATTTGGGGCAGGGGGAATTCGGCCAGGCCTGTTTGGGAGACTAAAAAGCTAATTGTGCAATTAATTTGAGTTTTAAATGGTATTTTGATACATTTTTGTGAATATAATAAATGTATAAAATATTAATTTTATGTATCCTTTTGATATCTAAACCTACCAAAACCTATTAATTTAGTCTTTCCATGATTTATCATAATTTCAATAGCAATCAATTAAATAAGTGTAGGTTTTTAAGTTAAATTAAGTTAGTTTGACTAGAATTAACTTTTTGACTTATTTATTGTGTAAATACTTTAAATAATTATTTATTCACTTTTGTTGAGCCATATTATTATATTAGTATGTATATTACTTATATAAAAAGTATGGAATCAAAATAATGCTTAATTTATATAGCCTTTTCTCATTTTTAAGCTGAAAAGGGCAAAAGTAGCTTTTTGAGCACAATTTCCTAGGTGGCCAGCCATGCAAGGGCATTTTGGTTATTTTTGTTGTTATTTTGTATTTTATTAATTAATTGTATATAAATATCTGATTCTGGGTGCCCATGTATCAAATTTTAAATTTTTAGGACTTATTGCTGTACTATGGGCAAAATGGTCATTTTACCCTATTTATGAGAATTTTTTATTTTTTATTTAATATTTTATGTTAGTTACTTAATTTAAGTAAGTTCTGAGACTTTTCTGAGTGTTAGGACTCTGCCTCTGAGTATTTGCCCTTTTTAGGGTTTCCAGTTCAATTTAGGATTTCGGGTTGAGCGAGAGTTTTTTATTGTTCATGTAGCGACCTAAGTTCTCATTATCTAATCGTCGCTAATATTAGGGTTTGGGCTAGATCGCTCTACGGGTAGTTACAGTCCGGGCTGTTACAATTAGGGTTCGGACCGGGTTGTTACAGTCTCGGTTGTTATTACTTGGGTTCGGATCGGAGTGTTACAATCTACCCCCCTTAAATAAATTTCGTCCTCGAAATTTCATGCGAATGGTTGTGGATTATTACTTGTATCTTTTTTTTTGAAGTTGTGTCCTCGTTTACTTGAGTCATTCTTTATTGAGGATATGGATAAGGTTAGGCTATTTCGATTATAATTTTGATCTATTTTTGTTTTGTCTAGTTAACGTCTTAGACCGATAACTACACGATTCTCAAAGGTCATATTGCTTATCCATGGCGCTGGAGTTGTCTGACTAGAGCTAGCCTAAAAGCTTTTGTCCTTCAAGCGTATCTTTTCTCGGGACAATGCAACAAGTCTAACTAACATATATTTTAGAGTTTGCAAATTTGGGCGTACCTCCAATTACCAACGAATACTCATTTTTCTCTTGTGAAGGCAAGTATTTTGTCCATTGGTTCTCTTGTTGGTAGAGTTGTATCATCCTTCATGTACTGTTCGTTCTCTTTTTACGAATATTATAGTCTCTTCCCCTTTACAGCTGGCATTCAAACCTCTTATGTCCAAACTTATTTTGATTAAAGCAGATCGTTGAGTTAGTCTCTTGTGAACTGCGAACACTCCCCTCATTACTCTCTGGTTGGTCGGGTTGCACCATCTTTTTCATACCATTCGTTCCTTGCTGTAACAATTTTATTTGATCCTTGTAACTCTGTTATGATTGATGGTGGTTGTAGTTTAGTCTTCCTCGTAATGAGCACTCAGATCTTTTATGTCCGAGCCTATGGCATTGATAACAGAGTTTTTATTTTGGTGTCCTTTTTCCTAGTTTTTCTCATTGGTCATCTTGAGGGTAAGGTTCCGAGCGTGTGATCTTCTTATTGTTCCGTAGTGGTTTTCCTTGATTGTCTTCTCCAATTCTCATCGGACAGTGCATCGTCTTATGTTCTGGCTGGTTGCACCTATAACAAGCTCTTACTATTGGTTGTTGTTGCTTTGTGGCCTTAATCGCCAAGGAGAAGACACAAAGGGGAGAGCTTCTCTCTGGAGGGAGAAGCACTCCCCAAGGCTCCCATGGTAACTCTGATTCATGCTTTGTTGGCGCCTGATGATATTCATAGTAAAGTGATGTCGAGACAACTCTCCTTTAGGGTTTCGTGGTGAATACAGTGTACGAATCTCAGATGGGCGCCTTTTGAAGAAGGTATCTGTGTTTGAATTAAGATATGTTTTCATGAGCTCAGATCTGTTTTATGTTGAGTCATTCATGTGGTTTGGCTCTATTGTGGAGAATACCGAGTGTGTATGGAATTTCTGGTCTCGAATATACATATTTGTGTGTTTTAGATCTGAATTTTGTTTGGTTTGGATCTCATTTCAATGGGATTCCTGCAAAAGCGCTTCAGTCTAAGGGAAAGGATGAAGTGGAGTTCTATCGCTGGTTGCTATTTTGCGCTTCTTAGCTCAGAAACCATTTTAGGTTTTATGAAAAATCGTGGGCTGAGGTTGGATCTCCACGGTGAATCACGTTTTTTGCTGAAGATTGAATATGGGTTTGGGTAACACAAATCCGATTTATCTACAACAGGTTTTGAAGTTAGTTAATAGGTCCTGCCGTTAGATCAAGCACTATATGGGTTTTTAATCCTTTTGATTTCGGCTGTAGTTGCTGCACTGATTTTGAGCTGGTTATTTTCCTGATTTCTCTAAAGTTTGGTTCCCAAAACCAATCTGTGTGGCTCATGTTAGTGTGGCTTTATTGTTAGGCGTCAGATTTTGTCGAGGCTTCCTCCCTAGATGAAGACCAACTAATATGCGACGTACCTTTATGCGCAAGTGATTTTTCTGGTTGTTCCTACAGTTCTAATCTCGAAGTTCCCTGTTTAGATCTGGTTTAGAATGGAATTGAGCTCGTGAAGGTTCCCTCCAGTTCGGTTTTGGAAGAAGATGAAGTGTGTTACACATTCCTGCCACGCGTGGGATATTGGGCAGAATTAGTAAGCTTGGGCAGTGTGTTTGCAGCAGTTTGGTTTCTTGAGTTACTAGTGGTTTTTTATTAAACCATAGGCTGGTAACTTTTTGAATGAAGTCTGCCAAGGATTTTCAGCTGGGACCCATGATTTTTGGTGGGATGTGCATGCCAATTTCTACTAGGTTTCACTGTTTTGGTGGATGGGCTGACATTGCCGCAAATTAATCTTGAATTCAAACCAAAATGCTGGAGCTTGGACTGAATGGTGCACCGGTTTGTTCTCTGTGAAACTAGTGGACAGTGGGACCCAGTTGGTATGATATTGTGGGTTTGGCAGGAATGCTTTTCCAGATTTGCTGTGACTTTGTTTTGTTCACTTGTGGCACGTGGTGGTGGGTCCCAGGTGGGTAAGATGTCATCCTCCACTAAATTCTATTGCCTTTTTTCAAGCTTTTGAGAAGTGTGTGGCAGGACCGACTTCCCACGAGTCATTAAGAATGGATGGCTTGGTGGGCCAAGGGAGATAAAATGCAAAAATGGTTATAGCTTGGTGATTGTCACTAGGCTTTGTTTTGATTCTCATTTGTTCTTATCAGATCTTTATATTGTTTAGGAAGCGTTTGATTTCTCACGAGCTAGGACGCGAAGATGGGCTCGATGGTTTTCTGAGCGAAGGTTCTCATGCGTAGAGAACCAGTCTCTTTGACTTCTTTAGTGTGTGGGGTTTTGATGCTTTCTGTGATAGTTTGGGGATCGATTTGACTTCTGGGGAGTTTTGGGGGCCGGTCATTTATTTGGCCATGGGTTATGATGCCTAATTTTAGTTGAACCACTATCTCGTCTCTTGCCGGATGTCTTGTTCTCTTGTTCTTGTCTGAATTTTGGAGCCTATTACCCTTTGAGGAGCCAATCTTCAACAGGGACTAAGAGTTCTAGTAGTCTGGTTTGCTGATGAGTTTTGGTCATTTGTTTGTTCTTTGGTGTTCTTTTCTTATCCATGCGGGTTGTGCATGGAATTTCTTTTATTAGGAGTTCCCCCGCTGTCAAGCGAGGGTTGGGTGTGTCTTGTTATTGTGTTATTAGGTTTTTTCGTTTCCTTTTAGATGTGTTGATAAGTAATGTAACCACCTGGGGTATGCCCTTTCAAATTATGTACATTTTCTTTTTTTTTTTTATGTTACAATTAATTACCTAAAAAAAAATTTGTGGCCTTAATCCAAACCTCAATTTTTTGGAAAAAAATTTTCCTCTCAGGTGCTGAGATATTTTGCACTCTTAAGTCTAATAAGTACCATGATCCTTTCTGGGGTGCCTTCCCTTGCGATCGATCCAAGTTAGCTGTTAGATCTTGCAAAATTCATGTTAAGCTCAAGACTTCCACTTCCTCTTCAGTTTGCCTACTTTTGCTGAACACCCATGGTTTTGTCTTTGTTTCGCCATTTCTAAAGAAAAGAAAGGGAAAAAGGGGTCATAGAACCGTTTGCTAAAGTTAGTTCTACTTTTAAGGTGAAAGCATGACACTCAATCTCCCTATTAGTATGAAAAGTCTAATTCAATGAGATTCTATCGTTCTTCGCGAAAGATTGTCACAGTAGGGCTACTATTCTGGGTTTTATATGAATTTCTGTTATTGTATTCCGGTTCTCACTTCATTGACTAGCAAAGATCTATTCCAACCAATCAATTCCTTTTTGTTTTTATTCCGTATACTGATAATTTCGTAGTGTTGTTCACACATAAAACCTCATATGGATGCAAAGGCTAGTTGGAAGCTCGTTATTGTAAGCGGCTTTGACCGAAATTAAAGATTTCCTTCAATCACCTTTATGCCTACTCTTAACATACTTTTGATGGTTCAGCATCGAGTGTTTTTACTACCTAGGTGAGATGCGAGTCTCGTTTAGGTATGGTAAAGAACTTTTGTTGGTATAAAATTTCACATGTATACTTTTTGCTTGTAGCTACCAATGTGTCATGAGGTTTAACCAATAGAAAGCGGGCAGCCTTAGTAAGGTAATTTATTACAACCCGAATGTTATCGTATTCTTGAGGCGATCTTTGACAAATCCTAGCAACAAAGTCCGTAATCAAATGCTTTCCAACCTTTCCAAGTGCTGTACCATTTCTCTTAGCTTCCATTGTTTGTCCTTCATGTGCTAGTATGTAGGGTTTGTATGTCTCTTCCATTGAATGGATCGTTTCTCTCCGGTGGTTGGTCACTTTAAGGCAATTGAATGGGATGAAAGATATGTCTGAGGTAAATATCGAGTCACGTAATCTATTTTGGTTCTTCATCAAACTCCTGATGCTCATATCGTTGTCAGAGATTCTCCATTGAAAGTGGGGATGGCCGAATTTGGATACTATCATTTTGGTGAGAAAGTTGATGTGACTAATGATGTGTACACTCTTTCTTTATTTGCATACTAAGGGTATCCTAAACTCGAGGTGTCTCTTGTTTTCCACTTTTCTACTGTCGGTATGAATGTTTTGCTTTCCAGTTTGTTAGATGTGTGAGTTCACTATGAACTAGTCTGAAAAAGTCTAAACTTTGTCACACAGTGATGTCATGAGTCTCTTAGTGTGAAACTATTGTTCCAAACTGCAGATTGTTGATGGCATAGTTCTACTTGTTGGCCCCTTCAAAAAGGTGTAGTCAATTGAGTAAACCCTTACTTAACCATTCTTACAGTCAGGGGTCTCAGTCTTCAAAATTTTGTTAAAAGCAGACGTTGACGATACTTTGAGTCGTAATGTTGAGGAAAGGTCACCTCACGATTCGATGAGGCATTAAAGGGGTTCCGAACATTGTCCTAACCTTTCGTGAAGGCGTTGAAGCCTAACAATGTACTATCCTGACGTTCGTCGTAGTCACTCACAGATCTACGGGACAGGGTCTTGAGGATTACCGGGCAAAAATATACATGGATTTCAATAAGGATGGTCAGCTCAATTTTACCAATTTCAGATAAGGTGATCATATGGCAGTAACTCAATAAGCGCTTGGCTGAAAATTTCAAATGGTATAAGCACGAGATGCCGCTGGGGTTAGAATATCTTAGGGTGGACTCCTAGATGGTTCAAAGGCATGGGGTCATAGTTAAAGTAATCACCATTGGCTCGGGTCGAGATGTCGATTGAAGCTTAGGTGCACTAGAGATAAGAAATCAGCAATTAATGAACATTACAAAGAGGATGTCCTTGGGACTAATTTGTGTAGTATCAGATTTTGACAAAAGGTATGTTTAACAATGGGTAACCAAAATGGATATTTGCCTTGAAATTACGTCGGCCTAATGTATTTCAATTCAAGCATCCAAGTCAACTCTCCATGTTAGGATTTCAAGAGTTTACAAAATTGCTTCAGTCGGACATAGTATTGAAGTTAGGAATGAATGGTGGTGAATGATTACCTACGAATGTTACTAAGTAGCATTGTTGAGGACCGGTGCTATTAGAAGGAAAGATAAGCAAATAATTTTAACCGGTATAGGAGTTGATATAAGAGTTTGAGAAAAAAAACTCGTAAGGGTGAAGTTGCGAGATTTTTAACGGTGTTTTCCTCAGAACGTAAGCTATTCCTAGTGCCTTATCATCTAGGGGTTAGTCAACTTATCGGTGGTTTGATCGTCTATTGACTATCCTAAGAGAGTGTCGAGATTCGGAGGCTGTTTTCATTCTTAATTGTCTTTATGTTTTGGGATATTGTAGAATTTAGTTTGAGATCATGAGATAGCTTATGAAGGATTTAACAATAAATATTTGCATTTCATTCAACCAAGTAATTGATACAAGGTTCTCAAAAAGTTTACATAGCACACACACAATCTTCAAAAAGAAAAGCACAACGCCTATCGTACTAAGGCCTAAACAAACAAATGCGGATAAAAGTGGCGAACAGTTGCCTCGCGTTCCCAAGTCGCTTCATAAATGCCGTAGTAGCGCCACTACACCTTCACTTGCCAAAGGTCCTCCGGCACCATGCAAGACCTGTTGGTAATGGCAATTGGTATCTCCAGGTACGTTTCTGGATCGTTGAAGTCGGTTGCGCGGGTTGCGCGGGTTGATGATTCCTCTCTCATCCCTTGATTTCTGTGTCTGTATCCACTTTGCATCCATTATGTCCCCTACTACATCAGGTTCTTCGTTTGCTCCTACTTTCTCGACCTCTTCTTCCCTTTGGGCTGGCCACTCATTCGGAAACATCCATGCTAACGAAAACACTTTTACTGGGTCTTGCTCTTCAGCGGGTTCTTCCTTCGAATCTGAGTCCTCTAGTTTCGGTGCTGCCCACGGTTCCCTGGCTGGTTCTGCATCGGACGCCATCCTAAGAAAGAAAAATAGAGAAAACCCTAAGATAAGGATTTTAAGTTGTTAAAATTATACGTGATAACTTAATAGTACAGACACTTTACAGAGTTTTTTACGCTACAGAACTCGCGATCTCCCATTTTCTAAGGCCTGAAGGTTCACTTAAACCTAGGCTCTGATACCAACTGTGACACCCCATTCCCTAGGCATGTCGGGACATATGTAACTATAAATAAGAGACATATTCTAGCCGAATGTTTATAAATACATAAGATAATTACTACATCATTAACAGTTTAGAGATTATTCAAAATACTTAATAAGTACAATCATCCAGAAAACATAACAAAAGTTACATTATCTCTGTGGAAAAAACTGAACAAAAAGATCAAAAGTAAATATTATGCGTCTTCAAACTGCACTGTTGGGATTAACCAGCTCCTTCCACTCTCCCTATTTCGCAAAATCTTTTCCTTCCTCAACGAGCGCGCCTTCCTTGAACTGTTATTCTTCTTCACCTATGGCACAAATGCCATGAGCCAGAGCCCAGAAATAAATTCCTTAAACCGTCTAACAAACTAACTACAAGATATCATACAATACGTATCGTATAATACCTAATGCAATTTTAAGGGAATAGAGATACAGGCAAATTATCATTTCAACATGATGAGCACATATAAGAGCAAGAGTGTGAGTGCGTGATGCAGATGAATGCAATGCAAATGCCCAACCTAAGATACTTCCAGAACAGTATCATGAATTCCACGCCAGGAATTTTAAGATAGACTTGATGGCTCTTGATCACCGAACCCATCATCGCCTCGTTGCGAATAGTAAATTTTACTGCCGAGCTTTATGCCATAACTGTTTTACTCAATGGCAACGGCGTGGGGACTGACCTTTATCCCAATTTGCCCATCCTTATTCCAGGTCGACCAGTCCCACCTTAAGAACTAAGATACTCATTAGGTGTCAACCCAAAGTCTAAATTAATGCTTGTGACGAACCCATGGTGTCTAAACCTTCTTTTTATAATAAAAACTTCCAATTAAATTTCCAAACATGGCAACCAGGGACGCCCTAGACCCACAACCACTGAACAATGATTCCCAACCCAATTTGAAAGGTACGAAGGACTTTGATAATCCAAGATGCAACGTAGGAATGCCCATGAATGTGCAACATACCTCTTGTGTACAACTAATCATTGCAGGGTGTATAAACATGACATAGCACATGGTACAACTTGCTAAAGCATTACACATAAGCATGCGAAACATAACCATAATTCATGTAGTATAAAATTGAATCTTCGGCATGAGTTCATTTCATCAAGCATCATTTTCAAATATTAATTACTCACAAAGTTCATATAAGGTTTACATACTCAAATCTCATAAATAACACAACATTCGAACACTTAACCAATTTTAGATACAAATTTAATTGCTAGTTTTAAAATTACAACAGCGTTTTGAAGTACTTAGATATTGATTTAATTTCTGAAATTTTAACACCAATTAGATAAAAATATTTTCTGTAACTTTTATATTTATCACCAAGGTCAACTTCTAAGGTAAAAAAAAATTCATTTATTTCATTTTAGTAAAAACCCTTATAGAGAAAAACATAAAAATTGGGTATCTGTTGGCCACAGTTTTGGGGCATCAATTCAGGGACTTTAGGTCTGATTGTTGGTGGAGTTTTAGTTTAAGGTGTCCCCTACAAGTTTCATGTTTTGATTTAGGACAAGTTATTTGGAAAAAGTTTGAGAATTTGGCTAATTTATAAAAAAAGATTTAGTCAGCCTAAAAAGAGTCTACAGAGTGTATTTTTGACAGAGAATGCTCAAAATCTTTGGGGGGGGGTATCATCCGAGGGTATTTTGGGCTGATTTTTTTTAGTATTTAGTTTAATATGTTAGCTACATTTTTCATGTTTACCACTTTTAGATTTGGCTTCTAAAAAGGTGGGTTTGGTTTCTCACAAAAATGTGTGACAGAGAAGTCTGTCACTCACTGAACCTTAATAGTGACTTTGGGAAGGCTTTTGACCTACCAAGATTTCATATTTTTGGCTCATTTTTGGTGGACAGAAAGATAAATGTGTTCTCTACAAGTTTTATGTTTTTGACCTAAGCTCGTTTCTCACTATAACTTAGGGTTTTTAGGTCTACAACTCAGAGTGGTCAAGATTTGACACTCTTAGGCACAAATGAGATATCTGGAATTCTACCCAACGAAATCACTTCAAATCAATTTTGTATGAAAGATAACTCAAAAAGCTAAATTTGGATACAAAAATCACTTTAAGACCAGTTTTCTACATTTAGTTATGATGATTTAAAGTTGGTGGCAGAAAGTGAGTAAGTCTAGAAAAATCAGTCTACTTAGGGTTTTGGTTGCCTAGCTTATGTTGTGTACATTTATGACATATTTTCTTTGCATGTATGTAATAAACTCACATAAACCAAAATTTCAGAACATATTTAGGCCATAAAATTCAAAAATAAACACATGCAAGCATATGAAAAGCACAATCTTATACAAACAGCCCATGCTCTACTCTTATAACGTCTTTTTTTTTGGGTAATTAAATAACGCCTTTTTGACTTATTCTTTATTTTGTTTTCTTAAGGTTTGTTATAGAGATGGATTGAGGGGTATCTTAGGAGAGAATATCAGAGGGTTTGAAAGAGTTGCTTACCTCTTTTGATACTTAGAAACTTGTAGGAGAATAGGACTTAGCTTTAAAGATGCCTCCTAAATCCTTTCCTTCTCCTTCTTTCTTCATTTTTTCTTCTTCTCTCCTTCTTCTCTCTTAGAACATTTAAAATTTTTTTGGAACCTCTCTCTCACCTCTCTCAGCCGAATGTATGAATGGGAGAAGTGTGTTTGGCTTGTTTCTTTTATACAAAATTTTTAATAGAGATTTAATCATGGTGTGTAAGGTTTATTTTAATTTTTCTTTAATTTTATTAGATGCATGAGAGGTGGGACTTTATTGAGATATGAAAAATCAGATTTGGGGCAGGGAGAATTCGGCAAGGCCTGTTTGGGAGACTGAAATACTGATTTTGTAATTAATTTGGGTTTTAAATGGTATTTTGATACATTTTGTGAATATAAATGTATAAAATATTAATTTTATGTATCCTTTTGTAATCTAAACCTACTAAAACCTATTAATTTATTCTTTCCATGATTTATGATAATTTCGATAGTAATCAATTAAATAAGTGTAGACTTTTAAGTTAAATTAAGCTTTTTTTTGGGTAATAGTTAAATTAACTAGTTTGACTAAAATTGACTTTTTGACTTATTTATTATGTAAAGATTTTAAATTTGTTCATTTTTGTTGAGCTATATTACTATATTAGTATGTATATTACTTGTATAAAAAATATTGGATCAAAATATTGCTTAATTTATACATTTTTTTTTAATTTTTAAGCTTAAAAGGGCAAAAAGTAGCTTTTTGGGCACAATTTTCTAGGTGGCCAGCCATGCAAGGGCATTTTGATAATTTTTGTTGTTATTTTATATTTTATTAATTAGTTGTATATAAATATCTGATTTTGGGTGCCCATGTGTCAAATTTTAAATTTTTAGGACTTTTTGCTGTATTAAGAGCAAAATGGTCATTTTACCCTATTTATGAGAATTTTTAATTTTTAATTTAATATTTTATATTATTTACTCAATTTAAGCTATTCCGAGACTTTTCTGAGTGTTAGGGCTCTGCTTCTGAGTATTTGCCCTTTGTAGGGTTTCCAGTTTAATTTAGGGTTTCGGGTTGAGTTAGGGTTTTTCATTGTTCATGTAGCGACTTAAGTTCTCGTTGTCTAACCGTCGCTAATACTAGGGTTTGGGCTAGATCGCTCTACGGGTAGTTACAGTCCAACCTGTTACAATTAGGGTTCGGGCCGAGTTGTTACAGTTTAGATTGTTACTACTATGGTTTGGACCGCGCGTGTTACATCTATACCCAAGATAATGTTAAAATCGTCAAGAGGGACCATCATCAGGTTCACCTTCCCAGCCCAACTTGCTATTCGAAGTTGCACACCGTATGCCATGCCACATATAGGTTGTGCACTCGAGTTCACCGCTTTAATTCTGTTAAGGCTCTTGACAACTTTCAACCCAAGTGTCTGCACCATGCGCTCAGCAACAAAATTATGCGTAGTGCCTTTGTCAACCATAGCCAATACAGCATTATCATTAATAAAAGACTCAATGTAAATCAAACCTGTGGATGTCAGGTTTCTCTCAACATGAAGGGCGTTCAACAATTGCAGAGGATTGACTCTTGTTGGACTGTCAGAGTCTGAGTTATCACCCTTTTCACCCTCAGCAACTAAGGCGTTCAATTTCTCTTACTTCGAAAAATCCTTGGCACGATGGGGACCGTCGCATATGAAACAACCAGCATTAGTCTTCCTTTTGCCTTGCTTTTCATCTGCCTTTGGCTTGACCTTCTGACCATTCTTTCACTTTTTGGAGCCTTCCTTCTTGCCATCATTTTTCTTAGATTTTCCCTTCTACTTCGAAGTAGTGGCATCCGTGGTGCCTTTTCCCAACTTATAATCAGCCAAGCCATCTGCAGCAGCCCTGGCAGAGGGTAAATCCTTCACCCCTAGCCTTCGAAGTTCCAATTGTGCCCAATTTTGTAACCTCGACATGAAATTAAAGAGTTTATTTTCCTCAGACATGTTCTTGATATCCAGCGTCAACGAACTGAACTCTTTAACATAATCTCTCACTGTACCGGTGTGCTTCAATCTTTTCAACGAATCCCTAGCAACCCATAACGTGTTGCAGGGAAGGAACTGCTCCTTCAATTCCTTCTTTAGTGTTTCCCACGAATTGATCACTAGACGAGCATCGTCTTCCATCTGCATCCGCCACCAGAGTTTGGCATCTCTAGCGAGGTACATGGTTGTAATTGTCACCATCTCTCGATCTGGCACACGAGCAACCCTGAAATACTGCTTCATGTCCCACAGAAAATTATCTAACTTCTTGGTACTTCGAGTTCCACCGAATGCCTTCGGTTTAGGGACCTTCACATTTATCGGCGCAGCAATAGCACTTGTATGACCACTGATGGCCTTCTTCACGAGGGACAACTCTGCTTCTAAGTCTTCAACTTTGGTTTTCGTAGCATCAGACAATGCAACAAAGTCGCCCATGATCTCCGTAAATGGATCTCTCGTAGCAGTAGCATGTTGCTCAACAGAGGCTCTCAAAGAGACTACCCCTGCGATAACATCGTCCATCCGCTTGACAAGAGAGAGGGACTTATCTGTTTGGGGTGTTCCCACCAGATTTTCCAATCGTGTGACACGCTCCCGAACTGCCTCCATAGCATTTTTGCCAGCCATATGATCAACCTGGCTTTGATACCAATTGTCACAGGGTCAAAATCTTAGACTCAAAAATTGCCTTGTGATGATACTAAATTCAGCAAAACTTAGTCACAGCCACGAAAAGATGCACAAGCATACACAGAAAGAAATATAGACACTCGAATTTTTACAAGACAACAGTGTCAACCCTTGTATTACCACCAAGTAAGATTACAAAGGAAAATGTCTTAGCACTCACGCCATAAATTCGTGTGCCAAAGCTGCCAGACCATGCCTATATATATAGGCATGTGGCAGTTACTAGCAGTTGCTAGCATATACAAGCATATAGTGTAGTGGAACCTACGCTGCTGACACTTGTCATGCCAAAAACATCTTTAGCATAAATTATGTAACCGCCAATAACCGCCCATGATGCCACATACTCATGCCACTATGTGTTGGCATGTTAGCCTTGACATGTCTTCAGAATATAAACGCTCATGACTGCCCATAATGTCAGCAACATGGGGCAACCATGCACATACTTGGCCAACAATGCTAACTGCCAGTCATGTACAAAGCATGCCCCTGAGTGCCACGCCACTTGGTCAGTCAGCTGAAGTAGTGTCAGCTGCTAAGCACATGCCAGCGTCAGCTCTTGTTTGCCATCTGCCCACCAAGCCACCTGCTTGTATTGACCTACAAGCCATACGAACTACCCGCATCCAAGCATCGAATTAATGTCTTCACGTGCCAAGTAAATTCATCATTCTTGTCTAAGGGTTGTGTGGCAAGTTGATTTTCATTAAGTCACCTCGCATATTATGACATGCCCACCTCATGCCACCATGAGTCGACAAGGGTGCAAGATGCCACCACATGCCGTCCAAAACACCCCAATGTCAAGGTGCTAACAATAGGCATGGTTAGTAAAAATAAGAAAAGGTCTATTAGACTAAGCCGAGTACATAGTATGACCAGTCAAATAGCGAGTTGGAGCTGACCAGCATGAGTGTCCATCTCCACTGGCCAGCTCAGCGAGTAAAGTGTGTGGCGTGTAATGACAATGAAGATCATTCTAAAAGTAATCACCATCAAAGCATACTAGATTTTCAAAAATAAATTGTACGCAATAATTTGTTACGGAATCACTGTGCACCGCGGTTGTTGCTTCGTCACTGACGTCGTTTTGATCATTCATTTTTCCGAATAAAATGACGCCGTTTAAAGGTACACCACATAGATCGAAAACGACGAAATGGGAGCGCAAAGGCAAGATAATCCATGTGCTAATCCGGCAGTGGTATTTTTGGAAGAGGGTTTTACTGTGTGGTGGAACTTGGTAGGAATGAAGAAATTGAGATGGGCAATGGACGGTGGGTTTTGGGAATTGGATGCGTCGACGCCCATAAGCATCGACGGTGTGGCTCGGCCGGTGCCAGGCAACCCGCTACCGCTGGGTATGTCGAGAGGGGCCAGACTGTCCAGACCTAAGCAGATTGACTTCTTCCAGCGCTTCATGTCCATGCCTTTTGTACCCTCCTACGCCTCCCCCGCCGCCGCTCCCTCTCCTCACGGCTTCTATCTGCAGCGCGTTCTCACTTTCCCATTTGGTGAATACTGGTATGCTTCTCCTTATTACACCCATGTACTGGTAGTCCTCTGGAAAGATGGGTTTGATATAGTCAATACGTTTAAAGTGGTAGAGCTGAAAATTTCGGGGTTCACAGTGAAAAATTGAAGGGGTTTTAGTTGTAGAGACTAGAGGGAGAAGATGCATTGGACATGGGTTTGGATTAGAGTTTGAATAATGAGTGGTGGTGAATTTGCAGGTTTACACTCAATTTGCACAAAATTTGTCAGTACAACGACAGTTACGGTAACTGAGGGCGAATCTAGAAGCTAGAAGCTAGAAGCTGGAGTATTTTTGTATATTGTCCATCTGATTATTGTTGTCTTCACTTATGTTGTTCTTTGCTATCGCAATTTTCAGGATGCCATTAATTCAGCAACGTCAATTCATCAACCTTATTTTCTTCCCTCTTTTTTTTTAGAGTAAATTATACTTACCTCCCCTGAAGTTTAAACTTATTACAGGGACCTTCCATGTGGTCTCTGAAATTACACTAACTTCCCATGAGATTTAATTTTAGCATCAATTGCACTCAACCGTTAAATTTTTGAACAAATTTTTATGATCCAATCCGTTCATTACGTAGAAATCGTCGAGTTTGCTCAACATGTAAAAATTTTGATTCATCCGATATCTGTAGTTAAATGATTGAATAAGATCTCCTAATAAATAAATAAATAAAAATTATTCAATCACTTAGTTACAGATATCGGATGAATCTAAATTTTCACATGTTAAACAAACTCGACGAATTCTACGTAATGAACGGATTGGATCATAAAAATTTGTTCAAAAATTTAACGGTTGGGTACAATTGATGTTAAAATTAAATCTCAGGGGAAGTTAGTGTAATTTCAGATACCACATGGGAGGTCCCTGTAATAAGTTAAAATTTCAGGGGAGGTAAGTGTAATTTACGCTTTTCTTTAACATTGCATAAGGGGAAGTCATTTTCCTTCTCGATTTTCTTTCTTTTTCTCCGCAAAACCATACAGGAAACTTTTTACTTTTTTATAAAAGTTCTCTGCCAATCATACAAGTGTGCACATCTTTGCAGTCTTGCGGGTTTATTTTTTATCCTAAAAGATATGCTAGTGTTAGTTTGGAAGCTGGGACTCCATGTTTCATTTTTCTTCCCCCCCCACCCCCCTTTTGTTGTTGTTGTTGTTTGGGCTTTAAGTTAACAAAATCCGAACACTTAGGTGCCGTTTGGTAACGTTTATGTTTTTTGTTTTCTGTTTTTGTTTTTAAATTTTTCGTAAATTGTAAACAAAAACATGTTTGGTAATTATTTTTGTTTTCAAAAAATTGTAAACAGTTTTCAAAATTTACAAAATATTAAGAAACTGAAAAAATGTGTTTTCACTTGTTTTGTAAACAAATTTTGATTGGATTCATCCGTAACCTCTAACTATCACTTTTCAAACATTTATGTTACCAAACATGTTTTTGTTTTTGTTTTTTAATTAACATAAACAAAAACATGTTTTTTGTTTTTCGTAAACAAAATACAGAAAACTGTAAACGTTATCAAACGGGCCCTTAGCTGTTGCTGAGCATCCTGGTTCCCTCTGCACAGATGATTCTTCCTTCCCCAAACCCAATTCCAGAATTTTCTTCCCCATTATCCTTGAAAGCACGATTATATTACTAACTCCAACTCAACACAACTTTTGACCACACTGCAGTTTTTGGGTAAATTGCAATAGTATATCTCTCTCTTTCTCTCTATCTCTCTCTCTCTTTCTCTGATACGCAAGCACACATTTCCCATATTTAGTTAGAACAGTGGTTTGAGGTCCAACGTAGATCACACTTCTCAAAGTTGGCCATAAAACTCAATCTCCCAAGTATGAATTGCAAAATTGTAGTATGGAGCAAGAGCTCCACTCAAGACAAGGACGTTCGCCGCTAATGAATGTGATGAGAAATTATGGAAACATGATTCCATCTTTCATTTTTGGATTATACCCTTCGAAATAGATACTTTGAATTTGATATGTCAGTGACTCATAGTGTTTTGGTTATAGCACTTTGAATGATGTCATCATCAATCTTTTTTGAATAAAGTGCTCGATACTTGGTCACATTGACATACGTATAGTTGCCAAATTGGAATATGAATTGTGTATTGTGTTCTATTTTCTTTGAGCTGCATGTCGTCGTATTAACCATCGTAACATACTTAACATCTTTAAAAATAAGTCTGATTATACCAAGAGGCATTTGGCCCAATGGTATGGGTGTTACCCTCCCACATGGGAGGTGAGGAGTTTAAACTTTGTCAAGTGTACGATGTGAGAGTGAATGCGTGTGTATTTGCCGATTAAAAAAAAGTTTAATTACTAACAACACAAATATCTTGGGAAAATAGATCCTTAAACAAGGATTTTAGATAACTCTATAAAAGTAAAGTTCCTAAAATTAATGATATGCGCGCATTAGTACTCGATACATATCAAATAAGTAAAATATGACATGGGATGGGTGTTACCCTCCCATGTCGTTGTATTAACTATCGTAATATACTTAACATCTTTAAAAATAAGTCTGATTATACCAAAAGGCATTTGGCCCAATGGTATAGGTGTTGCTCTCCCACATGAGAGGTGGGGAGTTTAAATTTTGTCAAGTGCTCGATGTGAAAGTGAATGCGTGTGTATTTGTTGATTAAAAAAAGGTTTAATTACTTACAACACAAATATCTTGATACATGATATGCGCGCATTAGTAGTTGCTAACACTATAAAAGTAAAGTTCCTAAAATTAATGATATGCGCGCATTAGTACTTGATACATATCAAATAAGTAAAATATGACAAAGTCACTTCATCATGTCATGGGTCAAATTTACCCTCATACGTTTCTTATTTGTAAGAAATGTATAATATGTTTTTTAATATTTCTTTGTGTCTTAATATATCATTTAGCTTTTAGTATTTGATGTAAACTTTTAAGTTCTTAAATAGTGTGTGCATATGATAATTTTTAAACTTTATCTTTATCCAATATAAGTTGTCACAAATCAATAACATAAAGTACTGAATACCTAACGAGCAGATATTTATGAACGATGTTGACTACAACAAATGAACAACTACTTTCTTCATCTTAATAATACGAATCTTCCCAACATTATTCCTTTTCACAAAACAAGTTTGATGACTTTTTTTTTAAATGCTAAAAAATTATGTATTCATGTGCCTTATGTATCACGTTATGTATCACATATTACAAATCACATCATATACAATAAGGCAAATTTCATGAACTTGGACGGATTAACTCTTTAATGTTTGAAAATAACCACATATCTTTTTGTGTTTGTTGGACTAAAATGCAGCATCGTAAAATCCATCCAAGTTCATGAAAAATGAAAATCATGAGTCCGAAGAGAAAGTGAGCAATTTCTTAAGACAAAAATGCCTTTTATAAGTCTTTAAATTACAAAAACATCATTTTCTTCTTTTTATTCTCCCTCTCTACTCTCTCTCTCCCACCACCAATCCTCGATCCTCTCCCATGATGCAAGATGATCGCGAACAAGCCTTTAGGAATCTATACCTATGGTTGACTTGGAATCCACACCAATTCTAAAAAAAACAAATTTTATTCATTCATTCAATAATCCAAATGATAAAAATAAAAATAAAATTAACCAATTTTATCTAAAACAAATCTTATCAAAACAAAATCTTCATAATGTAAATCCTAAACTTGACAAATTCTAGAATAATTAATTAAAATCTTAAATAATTAAAATTTACAGAATTAAAATATCTTCCAGGATCAAACACAATAATCCATTGGGAGATCCTTTCTGTTCCCCGTCATTTCTCTTATGTTGAGAAAAACTCGACTTTAGTAAGTTAGAGCTAAGGTGAGGTGCTAAAAGTTGAGGAACCTCAAATGACGGAGCACCATTCTGCACACTTGTGGGTAATATAAAAGGATCCAATTTGCTAAAAAAGGAATTAAATTCTTCACCAGAAAATTAACTTAGTACTCATATTCAATTAGAGTTTAGATAAATTTGCATGAAGGTCTAATATCTGCGCAAGATAAGTGAGAGAAGGAGTTTGGATAGGTGGGAAGACAATGGGACAAGATTGGATCAGCGATAGTATCTCTCTCTCTTTCTCTGTCTCTGTCTTTTTAACATGCAAGCACACATTTTCCATGTTAAGTTAAAATAGTGCTTTGAGGCCCAAGCATAGATCACACTTCTCACTGTTGGCCATAAAATTGAATCTCCTAAGTTTGAATTGCAAAATTGTAGGATGGAGCAAGAGTTCCACCCAAGACAAGGACGTTCACAATGAATAAATGTGATGAAATTATGGAAACAAGATTTCATCTCTCATTCTTGGATTATGCCCTTCAAAATCAATAGATGCTTTGAATTTAATATGTCACTGACTAATAGTGTTTCTGATGTAGCACTTTGAATGATGTTATCGTTAGCCTTTCTTGTATAAAGTGCTCCCTACTTTGTGGCATTGACATATGTGTAGTTGTCAAATTGGAATATGAATTGTGTATTGTTTTCTATTTTCTTGAATTGCATATGATCATGTTAAATATCTTACAGACAAGGATGTTCACAGCTAATGAATGTGAGAAAATTATGGAAACATTATTCCATCTTTCATTCTTAGATTATGCCCTTCAAAATAGATACTTTGAATTTAATATGTCAGTAACTCCTACTGTTTTGGTTATAGCACTTTGAATGATGTCATCGTCACCCTTTCTCGTATAAAGTGCTCGTTACTTGGTGACATTGACATATGCATAGTTGTTAAATTGGAATATGAATTGTGTATTGTTTTCTATTTTTTTGAATTGCACATAATCGTATTAATTATCGTAATGTACTTAACATCTTTAAAAATAAATATGATTATACCAAGAGGCATTTGGCTTAATGGTATTGGTGTTATCCTCCCAAAGAGTTGACACTTTGTCAAGTGCAAGGCGTGGGAGTGAATGCATGTGCATTTGCCCATTAAAAAAAGGGATAATTACAGACAACACAAATATCTTAGGAAAATAAATCCTTAAACAAGGTTTATAGATAACACTAAAAGCAAGTTTCCTAAAATTAAAGACATGTGCACATTAATACTTAATACTTATCGAATAATAAAATATGACAAAGTTACTTCATTATGTCATGGGTCAAATTTACCCTAAACTGTTTCTTATTTGTAAGAAGTGTATAATGTATTTTAGGGTAAATTACATTAACCTCTCCTGAGGTTTCTATCAAATACAGTTAACTCCACATGTTTGGAAAAATTACATTATCCTCCATGTTAACCAAAACAAATCTAATCTCCTTCGAAATGAGGAAATTCTTCTGAATGATCAAGCGATTGCGTGCACAGTCCTTTTGCCTTGTTTCAGGACTTCGCCAGAAAGTGATGAAGATCGAAAATGAAAGTAATAAAGGAATTTTATTATTTCGATGGGAATTACAACCGAGTGCTGGAATTACAAGCTAAGATACAAGCTACTCCTATCAACTATCGAAAGGAAATTACAGAAAATTACAAGAAAATGGAACAAAAGATAAAAATAAAAAGATAGGCAGGTTGTCGATTTGTGTGAAGATCCTTTCAAAGTGCCCATTCTTGGCCTTTTATAGACTACTCTGATAACCGCTCATAACTGTCTTTTAGAATTGTCTCCATCATGGGCCATTTCTCGTTGATTGTGGATCCACTCTGTTAATGGGTAGTTATGATCTGTCCCCACGATCCAGTAACTGCTGATCTTTGAAAACACATGCCTTCAATTCCAACACCTGTTTCTTTGCAGAGGTTGACACATGTCTCTTTGCAGAGGTTGCATTTTGCGACATCTGTCTAACATCAATAACGGCTCCTTCAATTTCGATGAGAGACGATGAGAAAAATAATCAATTAATATAAATGTCAACAAAGAGTTAAAAATATCGATGGGCCTTTCTCTTAAGCTCCTATATTCTTTTACCATCAAGGAGTTCTTACAACCTTTACTGGCTCTTTAATTTTTGACACATCATTTTTTGTTCTTTTCACAAGCCTCGAAGGGTATTTGTGATATAAATAACTCATTTTATGGTTTGGTCATATATTCTATTAATATTGACCCTCTATTCAATGGGTCATTTATCCTTATCGAAAGGATTTGGATAAATGTGGTATAAACAATTGCCCCCTTCATTAATGGGGTTTAAGGCCTATAACCCAATTAATGATTCCTTTAATGACTATGGTTAACTAATAAATACAACCGCTGTCAAGTCATGGTAGGAATACGAAACATTTAAATAGACTTATATAGAAGTCTTAACGTCATTTTGTTGCTTTCAAGTTATTCTCTTTGTATTCTGTTACTCATCTTCTTCCTTGAGAACCTCTCAAGCATCAACTTAACAGCTATGGCTCCTAGAAGTTCTAAACCTTCCTCTGTTACTCGAAGATTTCCTGCTGACCTCAAGGAATACGTTGATCAGGATGGTAATCATGACATTTTGATCCAAAACCCTAGTTCTAGTTCGAATTACATTCTCGGTCCTGTTCTCGAACCAAACATGCCTGAATCCTTCTCGTCTAGTTATCCCTTGGCCCCAAATGAATCTTTCTTGCTTCACCAACCATTCTTAAATTGGACCAAATGGGATGGA
>JAULJZ010186998.1:0-21535 GCA_032270985.1 Heliamphora pulchella | reverse complement strand
CACACACACACACATGTCCCCCCCCCCCTCTCTCTCTCTCACAACACATTCTTTCAATGACTTTCCTTCTGATGATGCTTCTATGTTTCTCTTATGGTTTCAACCATTTCTAATTTGTAGAACGGTTTGATGATTCATTTTTGATTATATGTGAATTGAAATATGATATGACCAAAGAAAAGCTATCCTGCATGCAAAATCTAAACCAAGATGCTGGTCATTCGTTCTTCATTTGTACAGGATCTTTTTCAATAATTCTTGCTTCTAATAACAATAGGGTTTTTATCGTAAATAAATAACCATACATCGTATAATTTTCATCATGGAATTATAAGAATATAGTTTTGCAATTTGATAATCATTATTATTTGATAAATTAACTTCTTAAATCTTATTGTAAGAGAGAATCTTCTTAAATCTTATTTTTAAAAGAGAATCTCGTGTACTGAATACCATTTTTTACTAATATTATTTTTACGGCAAAACAAAGTGTTGGTTGACCTCATTCAATATTCAACTAGGTTAAATTATTTTATAGATTCTAACATCATAAAAAAACCAATATTATTGAATGAGTCATGCTTACCATCGTTTATTTGGGCGGTGGAAATGAAAGAAATAAAAACAAAAAAATTCTGATATTAATGTATTTTTAGAGATGAAACTCACCATTTTTATAAATACAAATATACTTTACACAAATATCAACACTTTTCATTCATTATTCAAGGTTCAACGAGTGATGATTAGTGTTTTGCTTATTAAATAACTCAATTGTTTCTCTCTCCTTCTATTTGTCTTTTCACTCAATTATTTCTCCATCTATCTAAATTTTACTTTTGTCTCTTCTTTCAATGAGATGATACGTTGTTCAACTAATTCATGATTTTAAATTAAAGGTGGTGAACATATACATTAATAGAAAAAAATGATTAATTATTATTTATTTAGAAAATATTATTGGTGACAAACTTATAAATTTACAGATAATTAAAAAACAATATAATATAGTAAAAAAAATTAAAAATTGTAAAGGTGTGGTGACCATAGAGATGAATCTTACATATACGTGTGAAAGAGGTGAGACCTTCATAAATGTGCAAAAGGAATTACACCACCATGCATTTTCCCTTAGCTTGCACATAAATTTTGCCAATTCCTATTGATTCAGTGACAATCAGAGCTATGTTGAGGTCTGAAAGCCACGCCCTAGCTATGTTAAAAAACCAAATTATTATATAGTATTTAATTAAAAAGTTACATATCTATAGAAGAGTGGCACCTCACTATGATAAGAACTTTAGGTGTTATATAGCATTCGACAAATAAATTATATTAGTGGGTTTATTTCAATTTAACTTTAAATTAATAAAAAATTACAGAGAAATTCAGTACATGTTCCATTATAGATGAATTTCCAGATAGAAAAGAACTTAGAAGACCTTTTTGAGAGATGACTCAAGGGGTGGTAGTTCTATTAGAAAATTGTCTTTTTACACTTACTTTTTTTTTTATGATATCTCTACAATAGACTAAATTTTATCACATTAGTATTTAAATAGAGTGTGAACTATTTTTTGATATATTTGATAAAGCAGAGAAACAGAGGAATGAAGAAGACGAAACTAAAAGGAAACTGAATTCAGAATATCCTCATTGCTACAGTATTCACAATACAACCAGTTTATATATGCTCAGCTCTTTGCATCGACTCCAGCTCTTACCACTGACTCCTGCTGTTAGCTACACAATCTGTTAGTACACCAGCTGTCACTTAACACTAACAATACAATTAGTTAATATAATACCAGCTGTCACTTACCTAAAATCAGTCATTGCTAACTAATCAGTCTATTAACTAATTGTATTACTAATATCCCCTGTCAAACTCATGGGTGGAAAAACCATGAGTTTGGAAATCAAACAAGAGAAGCGAGTAGAAGAGAAACTTTTAGTAAGAACATCAGCAATTTGATCATCAGTCGATATAAACTTGACGAGAATATCCTTGTTAACGACTTTTTCACGAACAAAATGATAGTCAATTTCAATATATTTGGTGCGTGCATGAAGGACGGGATTAGATGACAATGAGAGTGCGAAAATATTGTCGCACCAAAAGAATTGGGATGGTGGAAATAAAGACACGAAGATCCTTAAGAAGCATGCGAAACCAATAAAGTTCAATAATAACCAATATTCAGCCTTCGTAGAGGACTTTGACACTGGATTGCTTTTTGGATGACCATGTAATTGGATTGGACCCAAGAAATAAGCAAATACCGGATGTGAACCGATGATCAAGAGGATCTCCAACCCAATCGGCATCACAATAGGCCGAAAAAACAAAGGAACTAGGATGATACCAAATGCCATGGTGAATTGTGCCCTTTAGGTAGCGCAATATTCGTTTGGCAGCAGAACGATGGAGGTCTGTAGGTGAATGCATAAATTGACAAACACAATTGACAGAAAAAGCGATGTCAAGTCGAGTGAATGTAATATATTGTATAGCTCCAACGAGACTTTTATAAATAGTGGGATTAGAAAGAGGATGCGGTTGTTTTGGGTCTCATGGGATGTACCAGATATCTATTGTTTTTAGAAAAATATTCTTTTCTTTTTAAAACAAGAAAATTCAAGATATTTGAGCATCTTTTTTAGAAAAATGAAGTCGCCATTTGATTTTTAAAAAAAATCAAGAAAAACAAAAATATGGCTACGGGTCTTTTAAAAACGTAGCCAGATAAAAGAGAATTCAGGGGTTAAGATACAAAAATAGAAGATGTTAGATACCCTTTTCGGCCAACCGTGAAATTGGCCTCTACTTTGTCAATATTGATTCTTGTTGTAAAATTTTTAAAAGTAACATAAACAGAACGGAAAATTAAAGAGAGTTCAAGCAACAGTAAGTAATGAAACAAAATCCTAACTATTATTTCTAGGGTCATGCAACTTGGTTGTTATAAACAGACTGTACAGAATAAAGGTCTAAGTGTCATGCAACAATATTTTTACTCTTAACATGCTATAAACAGACTGTACAGAATAAACAGAAGAGATTAAAACATCATATTTAAGCTATTGGACATGCAGAGAACTTACGGTCATAGCAACAAATGTTACGACCTCGACAAAAATGGTCACAAAATATGCGACCGTGACAAATATAAGGTGCCATGAAGAACAGAATAAAAAAAAGTTCACAGCCGTGACAGATAAGAGTCGCGGCCATGATTTTTAAGGGTACAAAAAGGGTATATACATTACACAAGGCTTAAAATGGGCTCAAATAAATAGGACATACAGGACAGAGACCATAACCTATTAGTTCTAGGTTAGATCTGCCATCCTTCATCATCTGTACAAACAATAACTCTAAACAGAATATACAGGATATCAAAAATGAACAACAGAATGCTTAAAATACATTTTCATGTCATTGGCCTCACAAAACCTCACGGCTTTAACAAAATGATATGGCGGTCGTAACAAAAAATAAAGAAAATATGTGGTCGTTATATATGTAGATCTACAATACAGAGAGAAATGGAGTATACAAAATGGAGACCGTGACCCATTTAGTCAAGGTCAGATTTGCCACTTATTACCCAACAGAAAGATAAACTAAGGTATAAAAAAGAAAAGATACTAAACAGATAAATAAAAGGACATACGACCTTGAAATAAACAAATATCAAAGAGTTTTGAAGAGATTTTTTACGTTTTTTGTCTTAAAATAATGTCACGGTCGTAACAATATGATATTGCGGCTGTGCGAAAAGAAGGCATAATTGTTTCAGCCCTTATAAAAAGTGCACGGCCGTGACTGTTTGTTTAGCAAAACAAACGGCTGTGACATAAAAAGGTCGCGGCCTTCATGTTTCAAAACCTTAGAAAGCTTTTGATGTGCTCAGTATGCTTGCGAGCGTTGAAACATAATGAAAATAATCGTAAATACACAAAATAGAGAGCTACGAATACACTGTTAGTAATGAAAAACTTAAAGGAACAATGCTTACATTGAAATAAATGATAAATGAGCAATAAAACAGTAGAAACCTCATCCACGACACCCTCGGAAAAAGAAGATGAGGGTTTAAGAAGAGTCATGGGTTCCTAAAATTACCTCGTGTGAATATCCACCTCAAATGGCCCCTCGGGGGTGAGAATAGGATACCTCCAAGTTAATATGTGCTCCAAGAACTGCTCCAAGGCAAACAAGAACACGAACGAGGCTCAGGAAATGTGGAATGGATGAGGAAATATTGGGTGGGGGAGTATTTTGGCATAGCTTGAGCCTCCAAGTCTTTCTTTTTCTAGTTCTTGTGAAAAATGACGCCTATTTATAGGCAAAATAGGCAACATAGACCCCCTATGGGATGTTGCCACCTGTTCAAAAAAGAGTAATAATGACGGCCGTTACCTTTTTACTTTTGTACAATGTCGGCCGCTACCTTTATGGCAATGAAAAGGACAGCCGCGACTTTCAAAAGTCATGGCTATGATCAAAAAGTTGCGGCCGTGACAAAGAAAGTCACGGCTTGTTCTAAGGTTTTCAAAAAGGTAGCGGCCATGAGTACAAGGACACGGCCTGTTCTAGGGTTTCAATAAAAGGTGGCTGCCGTGAGGAAAGGAATGTCATAGGCTAAAGGTTCTTAATGGTTTTCTTGAGTTTTGAACCAAATTTGTGATTTTCCTTACTTGGGAGTATCTTGAAGCATAATTCTCATACTTCCATCATTGGAGCGCATTCAAGACGGGTGCCTAAGATTCATCTTGGTTAGGTTGGGGTGTCTACAGAGGGGAGCCTCCTTGTTTATGCAATTTTGATGACGAAAAGGAGGGAGTAAGACATGGCTTGTAATCTTTCATATTGTATTTAACTAGTAAGTCAAGAATGTATTTGGCTTGATTGAAAAACAAACCATGTGTTGAATTATGGATTTCGAGACCAAGAAAAAAGGTAAAGGGTCCCAAGTCTTTAAGTTCAAACTCAGCAGTCAAGCCGGTGATAGGGGTGGAAATAAAGGAAGAATTAGGGCCTTTGAGTACTATATCATCAACATATAGAAAAATAATGGTGATGGAAGAGCCGGATTGGAGTGTAAAAAGGGACGAATCAGCAAGAGAAGCAGCAAATCCAATAGAGATGAGATGTGATATGAATCGTTCAAACTAGGCATGCGGTGCCTATTTGAGACCATAAAGTCATTTGTGAAGACGACAAACGTGATTGGGATATTAAGGATCAACAAAACCAGGAGATTAACACATATAGACTTTCTCTTTGAGGTAACCATGCAAGAAAGCATTGTTCACATCAAGTTGGCAAAAAGACCAACTGAAATGAGTGGCAAGAGCAAGAACAAGACGTACAGTGGCAGCTTTGACTATAGGACTAAAGGTTTCATCATAATCTAAGCCAAGTTGTTGGTGAAAACCTATAGCTACTAGTCGTGTCTTATGACGAGCAAGAGTTCCATCAGCATTGTATTTTAAATGATAAACCCATTTACAACCGACGTCCTTTTTGTTAGGTGAAAGAGATACTAAAGACCAAGTACCTTGACGTTGAAGAGTGGCGAACTCATCAGCCATGGCTTTGGGCCACGGGTCAGATTTTGCAGCAGAGGAGTGAGAAGTGGGTTCGGTTGGTGCAGCACCTGGGCTGGAAGAGAGGGAAACAGAAGTAGGAACAGAATTTAGATAATGTTCTGATGTAAGGAGTTTGGTTTTGCTGCATGTTTGCATGGAATGGGTGTTGAGAATGTTATTGGGTGGAAGAGAAGGAAGTTGGAGCCATATAGAAGAAACAGGTTGAGGATTGACAGATGTGGTTGACGAAGGTTCAGAGGAGACTGTAGGGTTGGTCTCGGTTGAGAAGAACGAATAAGTAGTGTTAGAATGGGATGGAGGAGAATAAGAACTGCTGAAGGGTTCTAAAATGGGTTGATGCACTGGTGTGGAAATAGAACATGGTGTGGAAAAAGGCATAGAACCTGTTTGAAGACTTGGGTTAGGAACTGGTGTGGGAACTGGTACAGGACCTAGTATTAAAGTTGTGTGGAGTTGACTGGTGTTGGTTTTAGCAGGAGGTTGAAAATGCGTGGAAGAGGATGGTGGAGAAAAAGGACCCAAATGTAAATGGGAAGATAACCAAGACATAGTTGGTGCACTTGAACAAGAGGCAACGGAAGTAGGTCCACTGAAAGGGAAATTATGCTCATCAAAGACAATATGTCTACAGATGAATTTTGTTGGTTGTAATATCTAGACATTTATAGCCTTTAAAATTGGGAGCATATCCGAGAAAAAACGCAAGGTTTAGTGTGATCTTGAAATTTGGAGGAGATATTGTGTTTGAGGAGAGGATAACAAGTGCACCCAGAATTTTTAAAAGAGATTAGATTAGGAGATTGACGATATAGAAGTTGAAAAAGAGAAGAAGATTGGAGTAAAGTGGAGGGCATGCGATTAATCAAATAGACAGATGTTAGAAAAGCATGAGGCCAATAAGTGTCAGGAACAAAAGCTTTAGACATTAGAGCCAGAGATGTCTCTACAATATGCCGATCCTTTCTTTTGGCAACTCCATTCTGTTGTGGAGTATATGGACAAGAGAATTGTTGATGGATTCCATGAGTTGAACAAAAATTCTTAAAGGCATTAGGGGTGTATTCTCCCCCACAGTCAGTGCGAAGAATTTTGATTCAATACGAGAATTATTTTTCCACAAACACTTTAAAGTTGGTAAAAACAGATAAAACAGATCCTTTATTGCATATAGGAAATATCCATATGTATCGTGTACAATCATCGATAAAAGACACCTAGTATTTGAAACCATTAGGAGAAGTAATTGGAGCAGGGCCCCAAACATCACCATGGATTATTTCAAGAGGATGCTGAGATTGTGAAACTGAAAGAGAAAAAGGTAGTTGCGACATCTTAGCTTTAAGGTAGGGTTCACACCCTTGATTGGAAGTTGAGTTGGAGAGAGTTATACCAGAGTTGGAGAGAGCTTGAGTGAGAGCTTTATGGTGAGGATGGCCAAGCCGGTCATGCCACAATTGGTGAGAGACACGAGCACCTAGATAAGCCGATGATTGAAACAAGGCTTGAACAGAGGCTTGAACAGGGTGAAGACCATTTTTACTCTGGCCTTGATACAGGATTTTCCCAGAGTGGAG
The DNA here is from genome assembly GCA_032270985.1 of Heliamphora pulchella. NCBI lineage: Eukaryota > Viridiplantae > Streptophyta > Magnoliopsida > Ericales > Sarraceniaceae > Heliamphora > Heliamphora pulchella. Next base: position 14,342 of record JAULJZ010186998.1, on the reverse strand, counting down.
ATCCTGGATATGAAAACGATTAGCATCAAAATAGAAGCTGCAATAATTGTTAGTGCACAATTGATGGACTGGCAATAAATTGGATGCTATATTGGGAACTCTTAATACATTATTGAGAATGAAGATGTGATTTGGTGTAGTAAGTGATGAACTTCATGAATGAGAAATTGAAAGTTTGGAACCATTACCGACGGTTATTGAGTCATTGCTGGTGTAGTCATGATGGAGATTAAGTTTGGACAGATCTGGAGTGAGGTGGTTTGTGGCACCTGTGTCGGTGAGCCAAAAATCATAATTTGGAGAAGATGATGTTGTTGCAGTAGCGGTCATGGGGCAAGCTTTGATGGTGGATGTTTGCCTTGATAAGCAAAATCCATGCAGTGGTAGCCGTCCAAGGCAATAAGCCCTGGTTTTTCACAAATTTGACACACCAGTCTTGAATAGGGTGTGGATTGATGACTATTTTCTTGCCATCTACTGTTGCGATTCACAGTAAAGTTTAAGTTTCCACTAGATCAAAAGTTTTTACCACGATAACCAGAGTATCTGCCTCTATTTCCTCCTTGATTGTTGTTAGCAAAAGAGGATTGAAAGCTTGTAGTTGAGGTCGCAGTCATAGCCATTGTATGAGTTGGATTTGAAGATTCTTTGAGAGTTTGTGCATCTTTAATCGACTATTCTTCAACATGTAGCATTACATGTAAATCTTCAAAAGACAGTGGCTCATTGCAAGTACAGATGGCAGATCTGAAGGCATGAAACTCTTTGGGAAGACCTTTGTCTATTATGTGAAGAAGTTCTTCATCTTCTACAGACACCAAAACTGCCGAGAGTTTGCCTCGTAGCTCCTTGATCCGTTGAAAATAGGTATCAATTGAATCATTGCATTTCTTGGCATTATGAAGTTTCATCTTCAAATTCAGAATGTCAGAGCGAGAGATCGAGGTAAATCGACGCTCTAGAAATGGTCCAAGCGCCTCGAGAAGAAGCTTGCCCAACTACAAGAGCTAGGGCTGAAGGTGACAAAGTCGAATTGATCATGATAATTAGGGCTTGATCGGTAACATTTCAGGTGAAAAATTAGGGGTTTTCTTCTGTAGTAATTTGATTTCGCTCATCTCGCGAGAAAGGATCTGGACAAGGAGTAGATCCATCCAATATTCCAAGTAAAGAGTAGGTTTTTAGAACGGAAGAGATTTGATATTTCCACAGAACATAGTTCGTGGAATCTAGCTTTACAGAAACTAGGTTTGATATATTTGGTAACAAAGAAATAGCGTTGATGTTCAATAAAGAAGAAGATCGAGAGAAGTTTGGATCGTTCGCCATTGTCAAATGGGCTTTAGCTCTGATACCATGATAAAACAGAGAAACAGAGGATTGAAGAAGATGAAACTAAAAGGAAACTGAATTCAGAATATAGAATTTGTTGGTTGGAGTATTTAACTAAATTGACCAAACTCGCGCGACGAAGATTGCTCCCCACCACTCCATGATTGCTACCCCGACCTTCCAAACTACTCGGCATGTGACGAACAAATGGCCCACTGACTCCATTTCCTTTTAGCAGAGAACACAACTTAGACTAGTGCATGAAAGAAAGATCTTCCTTTCAGCTAACTAGTCTTCTGTGGTAATTCTTTTTAGGTTGCCATCCAGCAAAGCAGTAGGAATTTTGGGGGGGCCAACTGTTGCCATAGCTTCCTTAGCCCTGAGCTTCTACTGCCACTCCTCTTCTCAAAAAGCATACATATGGATTTGACTGAGAAGCTGAGATTCTTCTGTCGCAACCACACATATTTTTCTTCTCTATTACAGTCGAGACTTAGCCTTTTGACTTGGTACACCAGGGAACTCCAAATATCAACTTTCCAAGAAAACAAAGGTCATCTAAAGAGTGCCATGGATCCTAGGCTGCTTGCAGTAGGGTGCACCCGGTCCGAATTGGATCGGTTCCTAAAAAAATCAAGAATCGGACCGTTATCAATGATTCCAAATTTTTTAAAATCGTGTCCGAACCGTTTAAGTAACGGAACTGGACCGGAATCAATCCGTAAAAACGAATCAGTCACGGTTCGGTTAACGGTTCTACTACTTCAACAAAAAAATATTTTTAAAATTTCAACAAAAAAGAAAAAATTATTTTTAAAAAGTAAAATAATTTCAGCAAAAATACTTTCCAGCAACTAAGAGTTCAGCAATAAAAAAGTAATACATTCCAACAGATTTTAGCAACAATTTCAGCAACAAAAAAGTAATACATTCCAGCAACTAAGATTTCATCCAAAATTATTGTCAATTCCAGCAACTAAGATAATTCCAGTAACTTACATTTTAATTTTCAGCAACTAAGATGATAATTCCAACAACTAAGATTTCCCAAGTTACTAAAAAACTATTTTTAAAGCTTCAAGCAACTAAGATTTAGTTACAAAATACCAGCAACTAAAAAACTATTTTTAAAGCTTCAAGTAACTATTTTTATTATGTTATTTTTTTAGTTTTTATTTTATTTCACCGGCTCGGTCCGGTTAAAACTGTTTTTTTTAAGGAACCGAGAACCGAACCGTTTATAACGGTTCTTGATCAATATTAACCAGAACCGAACCGTCATAAAAAATAACATAACCGAATCGTACGGCCCGGACCGGTCCGAACTGGATTACCAGTTCACCCGGTTTTTTTGTGCACCCCTAGCTTGCAGAGCTTCTCCTATGCACCTCTTCTATGGTGATATCCTTGTCAACTACCAAAGAGAAGAGCATGGGATATGTCACACTCAAAGGTTGTTGGTCATTCCAGTGTTGACCCAAAATCTTGTATTGGCACCATTTCCCACATGTAAATTTAGGTGTTGGTTTAGGATATGGCCTATTGCATTGTGGCCTTCAGCATTAGCTAGGATTCCATCCATAACCTCCCTACTCAGCCTTTTCCTCTCTTTCTTGGCAGCCAATCTTTCTTAGAATCTCTATATAAATGATTTATCACTTTCCTCTAGAGGGATTCACTTGCCAAGAGAGCCTGGTTCTTAACCTCTAACATCTCAAAGCCCCCACACCTCATACTTGTGGTAACAGTCTCCCACGAGATGAAGTGTTGCTCCCTCCTCCCATCTATCACTCCACACATGAATTCCTTTTGTAGCCTTTCTAACTCGCTCTTAACATGCACAAGGCAGCCTACAAATTGATAGAAAATAGATAAGAATGTTGGCAAGGGAGGACTTGATAAAGGTTATCCTGCTTGCAATTGATAGCTGTTTGCTCTTCCAGCCACTTATCTTCGTTACTTTGTTGATGATTAGGTCCCATGTATTCCCACTTCTTATAGTTGCACCTAATGGTAGACCCAAATATTGGATAGATAGCTCCTCATACTTGCATTGAAGTTGCCTAAATAAAGACTTTACTTCTTGCCCTTGCAAACCCACACTACAAATCACACTTTTATGGAAATTTCCCTTCAAACCTGAAACTATTTCAAAACACCTCATTACTCTTTTAATGTTCTTCAATTCTTCCATATCATTTTTGCAAAAGAAAATGGTGTCATCTGCGAATTAGAGATGGGTGATGCATAGTTCCTTGTTGCCCACCTCCACATTTTTAACCAGGTTCAGATCTTTGGCCCTTGTGATTGTAACGCCTCAAATCTTGGGAGCGTTATGACGTATATATACATTGATAGGAGTTATACTAACGAGTCAAATTATATTTAACACATACTAATTCATAACTATTAGATTATCCTTGACAATCACCACGAAAGTTATAAATATAGTCATCCGGCAAAAGTCATCAAAGTTTGATGCAAAAAGAGAAAGGAACCAAGTATTACAACTTAAGAAAATGGGAATGAGGAGTTTAGAAATTTGATTCTTGTCCAAAGTCTTTATGTCTTTATGTTCTGGGAACTCCTCCGGTTCGACAAACTCATCGTCCTCACCTGTGGTATCAACGTCATGAGCCGAAGCCTAGAAGAAAATTCTAGAACCCTACTAAGCTAACCCAAATAACAATCTATTCCAACCATTATTCCGGAGCAAGATTTCACATAATCACATAGCAGGATAGCAGTTTATAGATATTAATCAGAGAATTTACAGATATGATGATGATATATACTATGCATGTGATCCACTCGACACCCGACCACAAGAATCAACTAAACGGACTCCACGCCAAAAAATTTAAAAAGTTAAACTTTATTGGCAATTTGAACACTAAGGCCATCACAATTACTCCTTGTTGTGAGGTAATAACCGCATTGTCAAGTTTTATACTACAACTGTTTTATTCAAATTATAACAGTGTGGGGTCCAGGCCGAATCAGGCTAAGCTCTGAAGTACCCACCTTAAGGATCAGTGATGTCCTCGCTCAACGTCAATCCAGCGTCCGGGGTAACAAATTAGGAATTTCAAAGGGACGTACCCAAACAATCAAGAATGGCACCATTACATTCTCGTTCGTTATGTTTCGATACATTACGTTCCTCTACGCAACATATTTTAGGAGCACAACTCAAGATGTACATAGCCCAACTATAACAACCATGACTCAAATGTGCAATCGACTATGGTAAGACATGCACCCAATGACCATGGCAAATGTACAATATCATGTAATGTCTAAGGAACAACTCCAATGCATCCTTACATAATCATATTATGCCTGCTCTTATCCACATGGTGTCATAGAACATGGGTTTTAAATTGAAAGACTCACTTTCAGCCCGCTTCATTCTCATAGGATCATACATATGAGCCACAATTGATTAACTCATATCAAGCATGTTCACACTTCCATAATTCAATTCAACAAACTAACATAATTAGGTTGGACCATTTTCATCATTTTTCCTGATTTCTAGATTCAGTAACAGAGAATGTAAAATGCTTTTGGGATATCAAATAATCTTTAAAACTTTTGTTTTTGGGGCACAAGCTAGATCAAGGGGTCCTCTAAAACTTTCGCGAAGAACAATTTTTCTCTAATTCAACAAAAATTAGGGATTTAAGTCCCACAAGACAGAAGGTCGAATTTACCCAGAAACAAATTCTGTAAAATTCCAGATTATTTATCAGTCAAAGAAAATACTTTTGGGGTATCAAATGAACTCTAAACGTTCTGATTTTTGGATATGAGTTAAATTATGAAGTGCCCTAAAGTTTTCATAAAGAAGACTTGTTCTAGAACTCAATAAAGGTAGGTGTTTCTATTCACATAAGAAGGTAGGTCAAGTCTGTATTTAAGAAAGCAGATTCAGTGACTTCCAAATTCTACATTAGATAGAATAAAATTCATTTGAGGGGTCAAAATAAGCCATTTGTTTTAAAATTTGGACAGACGCTAGATTAGAGAGTCTACTAACTTTTTCATGAAGAACACATTTTTAAACGATCAATAAAAATAGGTGAAAAGACCTCCACAAGAAAGTGGCATTGAATCTGTCCAAAGAGGCAGATTCAGTCCAACGATTTTGAAAATATGTTTGGCCAATCAAATAGTGATAAAAATTTCTCATTTTTAGCAATCAACTAGAAAAATATGTTAACTATAACTTTCATGAAGAAACCAGTTTAAGATCAAGTTTCTAAAATAGAGTTTTGGTTGCTGCAGCAGAGGCATAGCAGGATTTATAACGTTTTCGGAAAAGTTTAATAACTCAAAAAGTATCCTTTTAAATCACTCCAAATAAATTTTATATGAAATTTAACACAAATATCTAATTTTGGATAGATATTCTTTATTCCCGTAAGTGTTCCTCCCATAATCCCTTGGCTAGCATTTGTCCTTTTTCACTTCCTTTGTTAGCTCCCAGGTTTCTGCAATCAGCTCAATTCCCTTGATCTTTGAGGACGTTCTGTTTATCCTCCCTTTGATGTTCCCAATTCCATCCATGAAATAGTTGAGATTAGGGTGGTTGTGATTTTTGTGCTTGTTGCATGCTTATGGATTTATGTTGATGGATTTCTTCACATAATTAGATATCATGTTTGACAAAAATATCATCATATATATAAGTTTAAGAACTGTGCCAAGAAGGGAACTGTGGAAGTTTATGCTGGGGGAGTTTTACCTTGCACCATTGGTAATATTTATGCTCCTAATTTTGAGACTGAAAGAAGGGAACTGTGGAAAAGTTTGCTAACTTTGAAGAAAAGCCTGACTAGCCCTTGGTGTTTGGGTGGTGACTTCAATGAGGTAATGAGATTTGGGGAGAGGTGTAGATCTACCAAATACACCAAAGGCATGAAAGGATTTTGTGAATTTGCTAGGGAAGCTAAATTGATCAATCTACCTATGATTGGAAGAGTTTTTACTTCGTCGAATTTACAAGCCTAACCATGCTTCAGTAAACTAGACAGGTTCCTAGTGACAAATAACTGACTCGCTAGGTTTGATTGGAAGCTACGAGGGCTTCCTAGACAATATTCAGATCACAACCCAATCATTTTGGGTATTGATGCTAGAGATTGGGGGCTGAAACCATTTAGGTTCTTTGATGCATGGCTCACTGAAGCATCTTTGAAGACCATTGTGAAGGAGTCTTGGGAAAATTCAGCCATCTCTGGATGGAGGGGCTATAATCTCTATTCCGTAAATTCCAAAGGTTAAAGAGGACAATCAAACAGTGGAGAAAGGAGGTTGTGGTGGACAACACCAGGACTATTAAATTAATCGGTGAAGAAATAAATAGTCTCGAAAGAATCAGTGAGTCCAAACCATTGGATCATGGCGAGAGAGACACTTAGGTCAAGCTGAAGCATAAATTATGGAAGCCAAGCACCTTCGAGGAGATGATTTGGAGACAGAAGGCAAGAATGCAATGGCTCAAATTGGGGGACCAAAATACTTCCTTTTTTCATGCAGTAGCAAAGAAGAGGGTCAGAAGGAACTTTAATGGGGAATTGAGGTGTGATTAGAGAATCTTGTGAAAATCTGAAGAGATCAAAGAAGAGGCAATAAGGCACTTCTCTGGGATATTTTTAGAAGTTTTGGAGTAGAGACTAGTCATCTCAGGGAATTTGGATAGGTCAATTTCTGATGCATGCAAAAGGAAATTGGAGGACACCTTCTCTGAAGAAGAGGTTTGCAGGGCTGTTTCCAAATTGTGGTCGTCAAGCATCGGGTCTTGATGGATTTAACTTCACTTTCGTAAAGAAGTTCTTGCCAACTCTAAAGGCTGATATCATGAGATTCATAGAAGAGTTCCACTCAAATGGTAGGGTGCTTAAAGGTATTAATTCTTCGTTCCTTGTTTTAATCCCCAAACCTGACCATCCTCAGACCCTTAATGACTATAGACCCATAAGCCTGATGAGCTCTAGCTACAAGATTTTGCCTAAGAACTTGGCCACCAGATTGAGACAGGTTGTACACGAAGTGGTGGATGATACTCAGACAGTCTTCATAAGAGGATGACATTTCCTGGATGGAGTATTTGTAGCAAACAAAGTCTTCGATATGTGGAAAAGACAAAAGAAGAGTGGTGTAATCTTTAAGGTGGACTTTCAAAAGGCGTATGACACTATTAATTGGTCCTACCTCATGAGTATGCTGAAAAACTTGGGGTTTGGGGATAAGTGGAATGCTTGGATTAAAGAGCGTATGACATTTGCATCTGTATTAGTGTTGGTTAACAGATCCCCATCTAAAGACTTCATATTACAGGGAGGATAGGGGACCTTTTGTCCCCATTCCTATTTGATATTGTTGCTGAAGGTTTAAACATTTTAATTCAAAAAGCTAGAAGTATGGGCCTGATCCAGGGTGTGCCAATTGGGAAGAATGGCCTCATAGTGTCTCACCTCCAATTCGTCGATGACACCATCTTCTTTACTGAGTTAAATAAAGAAGGATGGCAAAACATTAAGAGGATTCTAAGATGTTTTGAGCTGATATCTGGGTTGAAAGTAAACTTCTATAAGAGTTTTCTTTATGGTGTTAATGTGGCAGAGGACAAGATCTAGACCTTGGCTGCTACATTGAGTTGCAAGGTAAGAAGATTACCAATAACATACCTAGGTCTACCCCTAGGTGCCAATCCTAGAAGAGTCAAAACTTGGGAGCCTATGATAGAGAAAATGAGAAGGAAATTATCTACTTGGAAAGGAAAACAACTCTCATTGGCTGGAAGGATCAAAGCTTCCCTTGCCAATCTTCCTATATATTACATGTCCTTATTTAAGATGCTAGTCCAAGTGAAAGATCAATTGGAGAAATTACAAAGAAATTTCTTATGGGGAGATGAGGCTGAGAAAAGAAGACGCCATTGGTTTAGTTGGAAAAAAGTCATCACATGCAACGAAGTTGGTGGCCTTCGTCTTGCTCCTCTGAAGATGAAAAACATGGCACTACTAGCTAAGTGGTGGTGGAGGTTTGGGATGGAGAGGGAGGCTATGTGGAGAGAGGTGATATGCAACAAGTATAATCTTTGCCCAGGAAGTTAGCTACCAGAAATTCTGATGTCTCAAAAAGTCTCTGCCATTTGGGGAGGAATCCTATCCCTTGGGGATGTGGGCACAAAGTGGGAATATGGGAACATATTGAGAAGTCATCTAACAGTGAGAATTGGGAATGGGCAGAGCATCAGATTTTGGCTTGATGTATAGTGGGGTGTATCTCCTTTAAATGTAGCCTTCCCCAGGCTATTTAATTTGTCCAATGATAAGGCTATTCACCTTGGAACTATCAAATCCTTACAAAACCAGAGTTTTGAACAGTGGTGGGAGGAAGTGGTTTTTAGACGACCCTTATTTGGTAGGGAGTTGCCATAGTTGTGGGAGATTTTGTGAGCTCTAAGCCATGTAAGGCTGGACCAGGTCATGAGATACATAGTGGTATGGCTTGGGAAAAAAGATCTTTGCTTTTCAGTGAAATCATTCTGTTCTTTGATTAAGAAGATGTTGGGTATAAATAACAATTTCATCAGCATTATTTGGAACATTTCAGCCCCACCAAAATGTGTCTTGCTGTTTTGGAAAGCACATAGCCAAAGCCTCATAACTAAGGCTTTTCTGGGCAAGAGAAATGTAATTCCTGATTTGGCCAACTTGTTGTGTGTCCTCTGCACCAGCAAAATTGAGGAGCTGGACCATCTTTTCTTGGACTGCAATCTTTCATAGCTAGTATGGTCGAATATCTTGGGATGGTGGGGCGTTAAATGGGCAACTCCTGGAAACTTCAAAGCCCTTGTTAAATGGTGGCTTGGAGTAGATATAAAAAGGATTTCTAAGAAGCTTTGGGATGCTCTACTCCTTGCTGGGGTATGGGGTATGGGGTATGGGGTATTTGGTTATCTAGAAATGACATGATTTTTAGAGACAATCTGGTGGATAGGGAAAGGCTGGTTGATAGCATCAAAATTCGTGCGGCCTTGTGGGTCAAAGCCAAGTCTAATAGAGCAACATTTTCAATGGATGGGGTTCTAAACAACATTCTGTGCAAGGCAGGCTTTGATGAAACTGTGTGTGGGAGTCCTTACTGTTATGATTGTGGCTGAATCACGCTCACTTGAAGTTTTGCTGCTATACTGGGAGAGGTTATGCTGGTGTCTAGTTATCCATTCTCCATACTTGTTCAGTGGATGGCTCAAAGCATGTCTTGGCCCTTTGGCCTCCTAATTGAATCCCGAAGTCTTATGGATGAAGTCTCGTTGCTTTTGTTGCGATGATGCCCTGGGTTGTACTGCTAAGGTGTTTTGCTACTATGGCTAATGTTGTGATGCCTTGCTTTCGCTGCATGTGGCTGTTATGATATTGTTATGCATTTTGGTGGTGAAGTGTTGCTTGTAATTGCTCTGTTCTGGCCTGTTGTCTTTTGTTTAGTTGGCTTCTTGTTAATCATGGGGAGTCCCTTGGTGGTTCTTATAGATGATTTTGGCACCTCTTTGGAAGGGAGTCCTTTCCCTTGTGTCGTTTCCCCTCCTTTTAATATACATTCTCTTTTGTTGTTCAAAAGAAGAAGAACAAAAAAAAGAACTGTGCCAATGTTGGAATTCATATGACTTTATGCATCACACCCATTTTTTTATCAACTCTAGATTTAAATTTGAAATAGACTTGTAACGACCCAAATCGACAATTAACCCAATAACCTGAATAAAGAGCTTAATAGCGGGTCCAAAATGTTTAAGTCTAAATTATTAGTAGTAACTTACACGTTTATTTATATATCAGATTTAATTTTTATCTCCCACCGATGTAGGATAGAGTATCACAATATTCTCGATTTAAATACGCGACGCCCTTGTTGTGTGGCACAGATTCTTTCACTAGTTGAGATGTTGATAGTAGTAGCTCATTAGTGGATACGGAGCTTATATCCACACCGCTGCGAAGTCCTACATGAAAATCAGAGTTAGCTCTGATACTATTGTAATGAACCAAGTAGATAACTAACTCAATAACTTGAATAAAAAGTTTAACAATGCGGTCTAAAATGTTTAAGCCCAAGTTATTAATCGTACATAACCCATAAGTTTCTTTATATACCAGATTTAATTTTTATCTTCCACCGATGTGGGAAGGAGTACCACAAGACATTTTGGGTGTTTATACTTGAATATATGCTAGAACTTGTATTACTGAAAATGGAAATCAAAAACATTAAAATAGAATTTTTTTTTAAAAAAATCATTTTTTCCAACTTTCTTAACTTGTTCTTATTAAATTGGCACAAATTCTAAAAATAAAAAAATTAAAACTATCTCGATAAGTTTTAACAAACTGCCATTAATTTTTAGCAAAATTCCAAAAAAAAATTTATGAACTGTTTTTTTTTCAGCAAAAGAAGTGATCAATTTTATTAATTAGATGGGTGACCAAACTGCCTACAATTAGACAGAACAGTAGACTGTAACCATTCTGAACAAATATCAGTCCAAGTAAAACTATTTTCCAAAGACAAACCAAATTTTGCTACTTTGTGTGCAGCTTGGTTGGTAGAATGTTTCATGAACGAGAAACAACAGGAGGAAAATAAGGATTGGAGCTGGAGACAATCGTCAATAATGACTTCAATATCATAATAGGAGCATCTCTTAGTGCACAATGCGTCCACCACTTGTAATGAATCCCCTTCGATAATAACATCTGCCATCTCCCAGCTTAAAGCAGCTTGAAGCGCCTCTTTGAAGGCCATGGCTTCCAGGATCCAAGGGTTAGTGGCTTATAATATGCCAGGAGAAACCTGTGCAACAATCACTGAACCATCCTCTTTTCTAGCAACAATCTCCAAGCTCGACCGGTGGGCGGTTGGGTTTAGGGCTGTGTCAACATTTATCTTAATTTTACCGTGATCCGGGTGTGTCCATGTAACCATTGTGGAACTCCAATTGCGTGATGGCCGGTTTGCATGATTTGTCTTCTGCACATCCTTTGCCTTTCCCTCGGTTCAGATGCTCCCATTTGACTGAGTGGATTTTACTTTTCCCCTCTTTACTGCCCCACCAAAAATTGTTAATTGTCGAGTTGAGTTACTGACAAAGCCTTTTAGGAAGAAGGAAACACTGCATGGCATAGTTGGGTAAAGCCAGCAATACAGACTTTATTAGGATTTCACGACCTGCTTAGCTAAGAAAGGCTTCCTTCCGTCCTTTTAAACGTGCAATGACTCTTTCCTTGACATATCTGAAAATTTCACCCTTTTCCTTCCAATAACAGATGGTAGACCCAAGTATTAAAAAGTTAATATTTTAATTTTGTCAATTGTGTAACCAAGCAATTCGATTTCAATCACTTAACAATGGAAAAGAAACGAATTGTTCAAATTGCTATTGATCTTATTCAAACTAATAGAATGTTGTTTTTTGAATATTTTTTAAAGATTACTTAAATAAGTTTAAAGTCTTATAAGATGGGTAATATTTTTTATACCATTTTTAATTTGATATCAGATTTTAAGGTATTTATCGTATAAAGCTGATGTGCCTGAATTATTAATTGACGCCCTTTCATCATTTGTTGTATAACACATCAGCACAAATACAAAATAAGAAATCATTTCAAACATTGTATAAAATTGTATGTACGGATTCATATGTTGTCTTATACAATTCAATCTATTCTTATTGGAACTCCAAACATACCCCTTGATATAAATTGCTATTAAAAAAATAGATAAAATTAGCTAGGTGGCAACTATAGACTAAAATCACGTTTTCTCACATTACCTAATTCTGTTCATTTTGTTTTACAATGTTTATCACCATGGCATTAACTGATCGAAATCGAATTGTTTAGGTATTCAATTGATAAAATTAAAAGTAAAAATATTTAGTTTTTTTGTTTTTTTCTATGCAATTTTGTGAGGTTTTTTGATTGAGCAGGTAATGGTCCAATGATGGGTGAGGCTAGGACTTGCGAGACAAAGAGCAGGACCTATCAGGGAGCGTGCTTGAACGACAGAAACTGCGCCAACGTTTGCCTGACAGAGGGCTTTACCGGCGGCCACTGCAAACGCTTGAAACGCCGCTGCTATTGCACCAAAGATTGCCCACCGCAGCCACCAACAAGAACTTGATCACAATATGCTCCATTCACTCTGCTCTTCTTCATCTCCTTTTGTTATGAAGAAATAATATATAGTTGCCTATACAGGCTTTTCCTCTATGTGACTATGTCATAACAATAAATGAATAAGTGATTGGATATCAAAAATATATGTATCAAATTGATCATGAAATATCATGAGCTTAATTGAAGAGAAGTCATTTAAATAAAATTCAACAAGATGAATCAACATCTTCTTCTCAAAGCTAAAAAATGAGTTCAATAGATTCAAATAAAAAAAAAGGTAATTTTGAGCAATTCTAGCATTCTAGTGTGTTTTTGTCCTCATAAGATCTCTCTCACTCTCTCTCTCTCTCCATATGATATACTACCAATTCTTCATCGGTTGGAAATAAAAAAAAATATTTGTTATACATTGAAATTTATGAACTATTACTAATAACATATGTTTAGGTATTTTAGACCACGTTATTAAGCTCTCTACTCAAGTTATTAAGCTCTTTACTCAAGTTATTAGATCGATGGTCAGAAAAAGAGTTAGAATTATTGTTAAATGGAGGCAAGCTTTATATAATTGTACATATATTTTTCTCTATTCGATAATAAAAAACTTAAATTAAGGTCCTAATCAAAAAGTTAATTTTTTTTCATAATATAAAATTTAAACTTTCGATTGACTACGACGATTTTTTATATGTTAGAAATGAGCATGATATTTTTATTTAAAATACTATTAAACATGTCCACCAGTGTATGTATGTATGTGTGTGCATATATATATATATATATATATATATATATATTAAACAAAATGGGATTTTCACCAAAAGAATTCTTAGAGTGCCACGATTTTGTAAAAGATATTTTTAAAAGTTTTTCTAAAAGATTTTTCTAAAAAGAAAATCAAATTTATGTTAAAATATTTAAAAAAGATTTGGTAAAGTATATATTTTTTTTTATCAAAGTTTCAAAAAAAAAGTTTACTATATTTTTTTATTTTTTATTTTTTATTTTTAAGTTTTGATAAAAAAAATTGAGATAATTACACTTACCTCCCCCTGATATTTAAGCTTGTTACATGGACCTCTCATGTGGTTTCTGAAATTACACAAACCTTCATTGAGATTTAATTTTTAACATCAATTGCACACAACTGTTAAAATATTCGTTGAAATTTAACGGAAACCGCCCCTCCCACCTCAAAACTACCATTCACATCCCAAAATCACCCTTCAAGCCACCTTTCCACCCCAAAATCACAATTCTCACCCCAAAACTATCATTCTCAAAACCACCATTTCGTTGAAATTTGGGGTGGGAATGGTGGTTTTGGGGGAGAAATTGGTTTGAAGGGTGGTTTTAGGGTAGGAAGAGTGGTTTTGGGGTAGAAATGGCAATTTTCGTTAAATTTCAACGAAAATTTTAACAGTTTGGTGCAATTGATGTTAAAAATTAAATCTCTTGGGAAGTTAGTGTAATTTCAGAGACCACGGGGAGGTTTCTGTAATAAACTCAAGCCTCAGGGAAAATAAGTATAATTATCCCAAAAAAATTTAACTCTCTAGTATATTAAAATCTATATCTAGGAGTTTTCATCAAGAGAGCTTTTAGAGCATCACGTGGCAATTTTGTAAAAGGCATCTTTAAAAGTTTTTCTTAAAAACGATTTTCTAAATTTTTTTTTAAAAAGAGAATCAAATTTATGTTAAGATATTTAAAAGAGATTCGGTAAAGTATATATTTTTTTTATGGAAGTTTCAAAAAAGGTTTACTGTATTTTTTTATTTTTAAATTTTGATGAAAAATTTTAATTCTCTTATATAT
>JAULJZ010186987.1:0-21535 GCA_032270985.1 Heliamphora pulchella | reverse complement strand
TCGACTCAAATTGAGTCCTGAGAGCTTCGGCTCTTTTGTGTTGACACAAAACTTGTTTGTGTCGACACTAAAGCTTTGATACCTGAAGATCAACTTGTAAAGTAGTTAGGGTGTCAAACCATTTGATCAATGGGTGTTGACACACTTGATAAGTTTCAAGTATATTTTGTCTTAAAAGTGTTTGACTTAATTTTTAATTAAGATTAATACAAAATATTCTATTTAAAAAATACTTAAGTGTTTGAACTTTTTGAGATTGAAGTCATTTTTTTTTTGCTAAGGTGTCAACTTTGATTGTTCAAAATATGTTAACCCTTTTATTTTGAAAATATAAAATATTATCAATTTAAAATCATTTATTCTCAGAAAATAAATTATGAAAATCATCAAAATCAAATTAAAAAACCATTGGTTTAACAGTAACTTTTCCAAACATTAGCGTAGTCCTCAGACGCTCGTATGATGAAGGTAAGGAAACCAATATGAGAATTACTTTATCATCTTCAATTTTTGCGCCAATAGAATCCTATTCTATCAGTATCATCTTGAACTCATCAAAATACTCCATAATGTTCTCTGTTATTTGAAGTGCATATAGTTGTTTTCTTTAAAGACAGTTGATTCATCAATGTCTTGGACTTGTATCTACTATCCAATTTATAGCCCAAAGTTTCATTAGATCACTTTCATTGATAACTTTTCGAAGAGTGCTATTCTTGATATACAACTGGATTGTACTATTCAACAAGTCCTTTATCTCTTACCACTCTCCCTCCTTTATCGTTTTTAATTTTTTGACTTCTTCTTGATAGCCTTAATCAGTCCCTCGTGCGCCAAAATATTTTTCACCATTTGCTGCAATAAAGTGAAGTCTTTGTGATCGTTAAAAGGCTCAATTACGAAACCTAACTCTTCAACACCACTAGGTTTGTGTCTAATTATCTACCACAATCTGAATTCATCGTAATACCAGATATGTGCAACCCTTATCACACGCAGCCCAAATTGCCTCTAATTGTACCTAAGCACTCCTGACCACCTTTGATCACGTCTGATCAATCTCAATCCATACTGAGCTATACAATCAAATCAAACAGTATAGAAACTAAAAAGTCTTTCCGTACCAATGAATTTGCAGTGCTAACAAATCTTGGTAGGTACCTTCCCCTTTAATTATTTTGCAATATATACGAGTCGATATTGCAAAATAATTTTGATTCGTTGATTTAACCCACTTGCCACATTGGATTAAGCCCAATAGTGCAAGATTTCACAACATTATTTCCATGCTGAAACCAAATTCATTGTTGTTCTCTTCCTTTTGGCACGTAAATCGATAAAGATAATTGATAAAAGAAAATTTCAAATCCATTTGACACTTGATCAAAACCCCTTCAGTCGAATCCCAATTACCAAAATTAGTCACGCGCCTTGACAATCAAGGATTTTGGTGATCTCGCCGTGTAGCACCAAATATTTTTAATCTATGTAGAACGAGATTAAAAATTATAACTTGCTCTGATTATTCACCACAGTTTCGAATCATCAATCGCCAGGTCCGATATCATTTGTTGAGATTTAATCACTATTCTCTGAACGCTAATGGAAGCAAATAATCGCGTTCAAGAGTAGAAAAACATAATCAACATCAATAATTTACGTGATTTGATTTACACGGGCATACGTTCACGAGCGAAAGAGCAAATATTCTACTACGTCATATATAAAAGAGTACAATCACTCCTACTCTCTACCAACTATATTCACTATTTTTTTCACTTGTAACTCTAAAGTTTCCACCAGTGTCTTATTTATATGTATATATGAAAACTCTAAAAACTCATAAGCCCCACATGATTTTATACCATATACAAATTAAATTTTTAGTAAGTTTCTAAACCCACCCCAACCCAATTACATAGAGACCAAATAAAATAATAAATAGACCCTGTAAAATATAAGATATCTAGCCCAACATCAACTATATGTATATATGTAAGAACATGTTTGTCCTAATTTTAATTAATCAGTAAAAAGTAGCCACGGTATGTGTGTTAAATATAAAAGAAAATATAAAAATAATAAAAATAAAAAACTTGTATTTTTTTATTATTTATTTTTGCATAAATGAAACTATCAAAAAGAATTGATCTATTATTTGTAATTGAATTGCTAATGATGAGGACAGTTGAGATTGGTCTCTCAACGGGATAGGTTCCGGAGACCAGAGTAGGCTCAATTGCTAGAATGTGGTTAGTTAGGGCTAAATCAGTCAAACAAACATTAGTAGAGCCAACTTACCTACTCGTCACTAATGTTACAATCACCTCCAAAACATGCACATTGAATCACTTGGAATGAGATTTTAAGAGTTAAACAAATCTTACTCAACTAATCTCGGCATTTAGGCCTTACCAAGGTTATTAAAAGGGATTGACCTCACCAACGACAGATATGCAACTAGTTATCATTCTAGTTGATTACTGAATTATTTACTATAATCTCTAATTTAGGCATCAAAGAGTCTTTGGTCAACCCCTCACTGATGCCAAAGGTTTCTCTTCTTTTTTGGTCCAAAGATTTTGTCATGGCCATCCAAGTTCCAATATCAAACGCTTTGGCCCCACATGTGGGAAAGACTTCATTTTCCAATCTTTCTTTTGGAATTCAAATGGTTAGGACGAGAGGTGGGAATTTGAAAAACAACAGCTAAGGAAAGCTAATTCAGAGATGAACAACAAAATTAATATGTTGAACAACAATTAAGAGATCTAGGCTAGATTATTCAAGGGTAAGTCTAACATAACTAGATTATCAAACCATTTATACAAGATGATCAGAATGGATTGGACTGTCATACGAGGCTATCGAGAGTGATTGGTTTGTATTGGATTGTCATATAAGATGATCAAAAGTGGTTGATTTAGATCAATTCGTTAAACGAGACAATTAAGATTAATCAAAGGAGATTGAATTATTATACTGTTAAGGACATATACTAAAATCTATACTTTTGTATAATAGGTCTTGGTATTTATTTTATTTATTAATAAAATTTATTATTTCTATTTTAATGAGAATTTGTATGAGTAATATTTGCACTGCATTACTTATTTAATGTTATACATGTGTGTCTATACAAAGTAGATGATCTAATGTGTGGAACTCGATTTACACATAAAAAATCAAATTATCGGTTCTTTTAGAATATAAGATTTTTGTCCACAATTTTAGATGGAATTGGACACACTATCGGTAGGATTGTAGTATAGTGTTTTAATAGGTCTATCTTAATTATAGGGAATTATATAGTTCCAATTTACTGCAGTAGTACACTTTATGTGTATTAAATAGGATCGTGTTGGGGTAATTATTTTTTATATTGACTGTATGAAATAATTAATACCCCATAGTTATTATGAGTGTTTGTATTATTATTCCCGAGATAATTAGTAGGCATATATATTTAATGTCTGCTATTTTTATTCATAAAAGAGTGAGACCTTTTATAAGTCAGTAACCTTGGTGAATTGAATAACGATTTTACATGTATAGAGAATATTAATTATTAACGAAATTCATGCCCGATAAAAGGATTAATGATACTCCCTTGAAAAAGTTTATAAGTTTTGATTATGTAAAACCCTATAAATGAATTTCGTATATGTTATCTTAAATAAGTTAAGTGAAAAATTTTAAGAAAATTATAAGTGGTCGATTAAATAAAATTGTCAGTAATTTAATTTAATCAACAGATATCTGTAATTTTAACGTAGGGAGATAAATAAGCATGTAATAACACAAAACTCGAAATTATTTTGAGATAAGGTCGGAAGTGCAATTATAGTTCTTTAGTGGTATGAATTATAATATATGAATTAGGAATTTAATTCAGATTGAATTTAATTTTTCCTAATTACATAAAGAGCTCGAATCTTATTTACTCATTAGATCCCTGTTGTAGCCTATATATACACCACTTAACTCGTTGGCGGCTAGGATTTTCCAGTTCATTCGTGATATTGAAAAAAAGGGACAGTTGAGTTAGGGTTTAATCACAAAAATCAAAGTCCACCATCTGCTCGTGATTAGGTATACGGGAATACGTCAAAAAGTCTAAGGTGCAAACGATTTTCTAATTTGTGCATTCATCAAATCATAGAGATCTTGAACATATAATTCTTGTTTCGCTGAATTAGGGTTTTTGATTGGGTTCTCTTTGTTTTTTTCTCTGGTATAATCTATATGCATTGTCGTTGGTTCTTGGGATCCCATTTCCCAACATATACAAGACAATCGGGAGAAATTGAATCATCATATGAGACATCAGTTGAGATATGGTGATATCAATTTGTTAAATGAGATGATTAGAATTGAATAACTATTGTACGTTATGATGGATGTGATAGAATGGGATCAATCCATCATATGAGACAATCGACATAGATTAGACCATCATTTGAGACATGAGATGATAGAGTGAGATTAGACAATCATACGAGAGATCGAAGTGATGGAGTGAGATTGGACCATTCAAAACGATCAGGGTGAAGCACCATATTAGGGAAGATTGGATGATCGACAACCATACCAAACGTTGATATTTGATTAGGTAAATTACCATACAAGGTGGGGATGAATTAAAGTGTTGTCTAGAGAATTCTTTGCCTTTTGGTTGTTTGAGTTGAGGCATGGTTTGATGTGCATTTTATGCATAAAAATGTCAAATTTTTGAGAAGTATGGTTAATTTCTAGGGGACGACATGATATAGTACTGCCCTAATGCATGTGAATTTAGATTCAACTTTCTTGGGAGTTGATTGGTGATTCCAAAATTGTGGTAAGAATTTCTAGCTCGGATTAGTTCAACAGGTCATGGCTTTGAAAAAAGTGGTGACGATGCAAAATGGAGTATCAACAACATCACATAAGACAAATTAATATGGATGTCAACCTCAACATTGTTATTTATATTCTTTTTCTACATGACCACCACCAATATTTTCTTCACTCTTTTCTACACCCTCAATCCAGTATATCTCACTCTCTATTAATAACACCTCACTATTTAATGAGATAATTACACTTGATTGTGTTCTTTCTATATTAAAATAATTAATCACTACTTCCCTATATAAATAACCACTTAATACATCATTGTCACCATAATTTAATTAGTTTGAAACCACAATCCATGTTGTACTGAGGCAATTTAATTATAATACATGTCTATAATACTTCCTTTCCCACCAATCAAACCATAGTTAATGTAATGAGATATTTTATTAGGGTGATAATTGTCTAATATTTTTTTTGGGTAATTAATAATTGTCTAATATTGACCCTATACCACCTTTACATTCTCCGCACGGATTTCAGGCAAACTGACCCTCTGATGCATTTCAAAAATAAAGTATATGTATTGTCCACCATTCTGTTAAAAGTAAAGAAAACAGAGTGAAGAAAATCATTCAGGACCAGTACTCTTTTTAAGAACAAAACTTATACACAAAATACAACGATCGATCAATTCATCTAACGAAACTAAACATAAACTAACAGAAAACAAAAGGTGTAGCAAACATTTCAGACCATACAAAGAAAAAGACACACACACACACACACACACAAACAAAAGAACAAAACACCCACCATTTGTTATTACCAAAATATTTGTTGGGTGAATGTCTTGTATTTTTTAAGATTTATATAATTACGATTTTAATTTTTACATGTATTTAGTTGAGTTGAAATCATGAATCTATAAAGAATTTAATACTTGTAAGGTTTTATAATTATATAGGAGGTAGAGTTTTAGGGTTTGCCTATAAATAGGAACTTTACTAGCTAGCTATTGTGTGGAGAGTAAATTGAAAAGATAGAGATGTAGGGAGAGACAAAAAAATACCAAAGGGCACCGATGTGACTTTTGAATAGAAAAATGGAATTTATTTTACAGTTCGAGTTGTGGGTGTCGGGTTTTATGATATTTTTGGTCTCACGATTGTACAGTACTCTACGATAATAGTGAATTATCTCTCTCATTCATGGACGTAAATAGGTTGTACCAAACCACTTATATTGTTCATGATTTTTTTTCATTGGTGTGTGCATTAATGTGCTTCTATTTGCATTTGGATATTTGTACTTAAATCCCAATAATATTTAACTTTTTGTCACTCTCAATTTTGAACACCTTTGTAGCCTCTAGTTTTTACAAATTACGCCAGATCGAGTAGAAACTGAAAAGCAATTTTTGAACACAAGAATTTAGTACTCTTTCTTCCCAAATCTCTCGTCCCCTCTTATGGGGTTGAGTATTATCATCCTGAGGCTAAAACATCACATTATATATACAAGGGCATAATATTCTTTTTATATATAATGTTTACGGTGCACTTGAGTCCAAAAATCACAGATTTATGTGGACATTAATAAACGGCTGAGAATAATGTCCACGTTACCCAAATCACAAGAGATCAAAGTATAGGCGAACCCAATGGGGCGAATAGAGACGGTCATCTCTCAAAAGATTTAAAAAAATTTACTATTACAGTAATATTAGTTTAAAATATTTTTAAATTGTTTAGGATTGTCTCTCTACGATTTTTTTAAAAAAAAATTAAAATATACCCTCCTAAATTAAAATCTTGCATCTGTCCTAAGTTTGCCATTATTTTCGTTTTCTTTTTCGAAAGTTATGAAAACTAAAAATGAACAGTTTATAAAATTTTAGAATTTGTAAAAAAAAAAAACAAGAAGATATTAATCTTTTATGGGTCGGGATTTTAGCCAAAGGTTCAAAAAAATAATATTTAATACGGAATGTTTATCAACAACAATTTTAATGCGTAAGGTCCAATTGTATGATTTCTTTCGAAAATACTCTGCAAACAGATAAATTTATCTATTTTGCATAACAAATAGATAAATTCATCTGTTTGATATTTATATGTTTAATATGCAAACAAATAAATTTATTTGTCTGCTTATTTATGTCTAACCAATAAATTTATCTGTTTGCATAACAACACAAATAATGCAAGCAGATAAATTTATATGTGTTCTTTATATATGTTTTAAAAAGGCACAGATAAATTTATCTTTATTCTTTATACGTGCTTTTAATAATATAGATAAATTTATATGTATTCTTTACACGTACTTTTAAATTTATCTGTATTCTTTATACATATTTTGAAAAGACAGATAAATTTAATTATTCTAGGATATTTTTATCCCAATGGGACCTTGCGTTTTAAAATTTTTATGAGGATGAACCTTATTAAAAATTTTTATGCTGAATAAAAAATAGTAAACGACTTATAAATTAGACTATTAACCAATTTTTTGATATTTTATTTTCAAAATAAGTTTTCATTTCCTTCCCTACCTCCATGACCCTTTTCCTTATTCTTCGGTAACTCTTCTCTTTACCCCCCAAAAGGGCCAAAACCACCACTCCTGCCTACTTCTCCATAAAACCCTTTTGTCCACTTTTCTAGCGTCCTCCCACTCCTACAGCTCTTTTGGTCGCTTCTTCTCTTCGACAATTCTTCTAAACACTCCCCATTCTCCTCGATGTTTAATGCGTCGGATAGAATTAAAAATCATAAGAGAGATGAATAATACATATAATTTTATATATTTTTTTTAATACTATGCCATAGTGCATCAGATTATGCATATTATGATATTATTTATATCATATTTGGTTAAAAGAAACTAAAGTATGAGTAAGAACTGAAAATTATTTTTAACTCTTGAATAAAAAGAAATAATAAATCAAAAAGATTGACAAATAATATCAGTGGTGGGGTGAAATAAATAGTTTGATGAATAATAGACTATTAGTCACTCACGGAATTATGTGAGGACTATTGAGGGCTATGCCCCCTAGCTTTTTTCAATAATCTCCTATATATTGAAAGAAAAATCATTTAAAAATTTAGCGTAAAGTCAAATGTAAAAGATTTTAGTGGTGTTTGTTAAAACCTTTTCTCAATAGTTTTTTCCAAACTTTTATACTTTTTTGAGTTCCTCTGTCACGAGAAACTCAAAAAATAAAAATATTAGACCAAAAAATAAAGAAAGTAAAAAAAAAAGACAAAAAAAAACTTCAAATAAAATATAACTTATTTTGTCTTTAATAAACTTTTTTTACATTGGTCAACTTTTCTTTTCTTTTTTTAACTTTAAAAATTTCTCATGACGAGAAAAATTAAACACGAAAATCAAAAAATTTAGAAAAGACGAAAATAAATTATTGGGAGAAGTTTTTCCAAACAATACCTTTAAAAATTTGAAAGAACGCCAAGTTTCGATTTGGTGATTTTTGTCAAATCTTTTTTCAAAGTACTTTTATTTCATATTTTTACACTTTTTGAGTTCCTCTCGTCACCAGAAACTCAAAACGTAAAAGTTTTAAACTAAAAATTAAAAAAAATTAAAAAAAGATAAACAAACTTTCAAGTAAAATATAACTTATTTTTGTCTTTAGTAAATTTTTTTTTACATTGGTTAATTTTTTTCTTTTACTTCAAAAAGAGAAATGGAACAAAAAAAAATTATAACATAAAAAAATAGTAAATATGAAAATAAATTATTGGGAGAAGTTTTATCAAACAAACACCTTTAAGAATTTAAAAGAATGCCAAGTTTCATTTTGATACACTATGGGTTTTAAATGTGCAAAAAAGTAATTATATTATAATTTTTGTTTTCTTCATATATTTTGGAGCTTGAAATATCAATTTTATTTATTATGCGTTGTCTTAGTGTAAATTATTAATTTTCTATTCTCTAAATAACATGAGTAATTTATATTAATACGTAAACAAAAATTCTTGGAGCCCTCAAGATGATAAATTCCTGATTCCATCCTTGCTATTAGTTCCGTATATAGAGAATTAATAGTCTAATTTGGTGAACCAAATTTGAGACTAACAATTTAAATAGACATTTAAAAATATAAATTTCACATATTTTTTTAGTGCATCCAATCCCTTTTAAATCCATCAAAACAACCATGGTCTCCCTATCATTCCCTCCAACCAATCAACTAACAAGTTTTCTTGTTTTTATTTTTATTTGTTCTCCTTTGTTTTAAAACCCCTGTACCAACCATGTTAATTTTTATTTTTCTTTTTTCATATTTTTTAGAAAATAAAACAAAAACACATTACTTGTTTTTCGCTAGCAGCAATCAATAAAAAATCTATTTTTTTAGTCACCTTACCCGTAAAAAATAAATATACATAAGTAACTTCATTTCTCAATCAGTTTCCCTTTTCTCGTGAAAAACACGGCAAACACAGTAAATATAATATGGTATAAAGTGAGCATAACATTATCACTGCTCCACGGTGCTAGTTATAATTCGTGCCGAAAGACATTTTAAACACAATTCAAATAGTCTAAACTAAATTCGCCAAATGAATTTAGATAGTAAAAATAATTTTAACATTTATTTTATCAATTAAATTTTAACAAAAGTAATACATATAATAACAACAATTTTTTAGGTATACACAATAACATCAATTTTTTTAGTTATGCATACGATAATGTGAGAGGCGTGACGGAGGCAACCTGAAAAAAGCTGAGTGAAAGACGAGAGCCTAAAAAATTTCTACACTCAAATTGCATGGAGAGAATAAGAGCTCTTGGATTAAAAGATAAAAATCACGTCAATTTCCACATTCGTGACAACCTTGTCAAATATGATGCAACCTGTACATGAGAAAAAAGAATAAGCAAAATACAGAACATTCTCCCAAAAAAATTAAGTCAAAGACACAAATATAACTTGGAAATCC
Organism: Heliamphora pulchella; assembly: GCA_032270985.1. NCBI lineage: Eukaryota > Viridiplantae > Streptophyta > Magnoliopsida > Ericales > Sarraceniaceae > Heliamphora > Heliamphora pulchella. Next base: position 11,717 of record JAULJZ010186987.1, on the reverse strand, counting down.
CCATAACAACCAGGGTATGTGCTCAAACAACAGAAGCAAAAGGAGAGAATGAAATTGGCAACCCTCCACCACATAGATGCAAACTCCCAGAGTCAATCCGGTTCTTAGATAATACCCTGTCAAACAAGAAGCTTTCTACGCGGAGATGTAAGGCCTCATCTGTATCATAGTAATTTGATTTCAAGTCGTCAGAGTTGATGCCGCCTTTGTCAAACTCTTTCCCAATATTTTTTACGTAACACCAAATGTGCTGTTGGAGGCCGGCATGTTCAGTTGGTTTCTGACTGAAGGAGAATTGTAATTTCCGACCCCATTCGGCATTGTTTCCTCTTAGATGGGTTTGATTTATCATGGGTTGATTACTACTGCTGCTGGCGGTTATACCAGAATTGATTTGGCTATGCATGAGCAGACCATAACCATCTGATTCCTGCAAGTAGGCAAAACAAACAAAAAAGGCTATCAATATTAAGCCAATATTTGGTAAAATGGGGGAATAAATATGGACCTACCGTGGAAACTACAACACCACCACCACACGATCAACATATTTCTCCTCAGTTCTCAATTTCTGTTTCTCTTTAACAAAGAAAGAGAAACAGAGTACATATAAAAAATAAAAATAAAAAAGAAAGAAAGAAAGAAAAAGAAAGGAATAAAAATGATGAATCGGTCGAAATATGGCTTTTAATTAAGTTCTGGATTAGTAGATGCTGCCAAAGGGAGTGGGGGTATTGCTAGCAAGAGATATATCGAAACGAAACAATCAACCTATTGATATTGGGAAATCCAAAGTCGGACACTCGACATTAAGATAAAGGTATGAGATTTGTCCAACAATTTTAGTTGGATTCACCTAGAAAGCATATTTTGTAATTTGAGTTTATCATAAAACTAGACAAATCTTATACTATATATGAAATGCTCTATCAATCTTGTAAACAAATCAAAAAAAATAAAATAAACATATTAAGGAATACATATATTTTTGCATATCCCAATGTCCTCGATATGAAAATTAGATGAACCCATCACTTAGAAACATGGCAACCATGTGGATTGGCCACTTGTAAACCGCTGAGTTGTTTCCCATGGTTCAAGCCTCTTATAAAAGGAAATCCCCGTGTTTTAGGCCGGGGCGGAGCCAAGAATCCTGTTCAGAGAGTGTCGTAGCCTTGGGCCCGTGGGAGGTTCAAGTAAATTGTTTTTTATACCACTTTCTTGTAAAGATTTGCATGAATAATAAAATATGTCGCTTTTAACTTTGATTGTCGCTTAGTCTAAAGATGCCGCATCTAAATTTGATTGTAGCTTAAAAAACCTCTCCACAAGATTAGTCTAATAAAAACAATAAAACACATAAACAAATATTATATTAGATATTGAAATCACATATTCGCAAAATCACATATTAAAATCAGAGAGACTATATTGGGCTCCATATTGAAATCACTTTTGTATTCACATTTCATAGTAAACAATTGAGATCTATATACAAATTTCACTTCGATATTCACATAATCACTGGTTGAGATGTATTTTGAAATTAAAAATTCACAAATTGAATTTTAAAAATCACAAAATGAATTTTTTTGATTTGTTTTACAAAATGTAATTAGGGAAAATGGGCTAATGCCCACTAAAATCTTTCTCATTTTATACCAGGAGACATTCATAATTTACTGGGGGCATATATCCTTAATTCACACAAAAAAAATTCATAAATAGATAAAATAATTAATATAATAATAGCATAATAAAAAACTTCAATGGGGACATTAGCCTCCCTCACCACAAATACAATGTGGCTCCACCCATGGTTGTAGTTATCCATTTGTATAGGACTTCAAAAAAATATTTTTTATGAAGAAAACCAAGATACCTATGATTGGAAAAATGAGTTGCCACTTGGTTTATTTCTAAAATGGTACTGTAATAGCCCAAAAAGATGAGATTCAAGGTCTAAGAGCCATGATATGAAAGAGGAAGGCATTAGACATCGTCTTTTGCCCGGCCGAATGGTCGGCCTCTACTAAAACAAGTTCGGGGTATTAAAGATTTATCAAGAAATGGGCTTAATAAAAATATACTCATTATTAGTCCTTTTTAAATGATGACATAAAGCAAACACATAATAAAAAAATAATAAATGAGCGAAAAATAATCTAGGAAAGCAAAAGAGTGAAGAAAAGAGGTATTTGAAATAAAACTGAATTGTGGCTGCAATAACCAAATGGTGGCAATGACTCTGGTGCACTCTGTATCGACGACTGCCACTAAAGAGTTGCGGCCACCACTGCGGTTCATGCACAATGTCTTTGTTTTGTTGAAATGAGTATAAAACTAAAAAAGCAAGTAATAAAAACGCGGAACGAGACAACATAAAAAACTACGTTGGAAATTATATAAATGAAAAACAAAGTGGCAAGCCGCAAGAACAAAATAGTGGTCGTCACCTTGGTGACTTCCAGAACTGGTAGTCACAACTACAGCGTTGCGGCCGCCATTGTGGTTCAAGTCCCAGTATGTAGAAATGAAGAAACAGGTTTGCAAAAGGGCTAAAAGTTTACCCTCAAAGCGTGCTTTGTATCTCGAAATCGAGAAAAGGTGAATCCTCGCCAACCGGAGTTAAGATTCCTCCCTTTGTAGGCAAAGTGTAATACCCAAGGTATTACAATAGCATTATATGCATGGTTTATTTTATTTAGTGCATATTAATTGCATGTAAAGTTCTTGAAATTACTCCTTATTTAAAGAAAAGCATTTTGATGTATGTTAACTTGATAACATGAAAATTCTTGTAACTTGCAGTTGTATAGCATACTAAGTATAAAGAGAAAAATTAACGTATTTTACTGACTAGTCTTGTTTATGTATAATTATACCATTAAACAATTTGAAATCCTTAATTGAGTGTTTAAAAGACTTATGTTAATATTTAAGAAACATTAGGATTAACATGTAAAAGTTAATCAAGATTAAGTAAGAATAAGTATGATTAAATTGGAATAATTAGGATTAATTATCGATAAGTATGATTAACCCAATTAAGTGAAATTAACTAACCAAAACTTGATTAATTAAATTAATACTCGATTAATTAACTCAATTTGATAATTAAGAAATTGGTGACTCACATAGTGCTAGGTGTCATTTTAAGAATGTCTTAGTGTAAATTGTGGACAAGTGTATATATATTAGATAATGATATAAATTCTCTAGAAAAGTTGAGAAAATAAGAGAAGAGAGAAAATCTCTACAAAAATATTCTGAAAAAAAGTGTTAGGCTAGAAAAGAAGTGAAGGAAAAAAAAAAAAGTAAAGGAAAAACATAGGACTTTTGTACAAGACATCAAATTAAGATAAGAAATTTATTCTCCATGCTATTCTCTATCATATAATCTGAAAATAACAAGAATAGAATAGATTAAAATTGATTAATTGATAAGCTTAAGGTCAATACATGAAAAAAGTTAGGGTTATTCTTTTCGGTTCTTAAAAACCTTGGAATCCATGGTAATTTCATCATTTAACTATGTGAATATTGGACCTAGATGAATATGAAACTTTAGAATACCTTGTTACAAGTGTGATACAGGATTAAACTTGAGCTTTTGATTTTGGATATACAATATGACGACACATAAACAAAATAATAATAAATCTAGACATTTTCATATGACCAGCTTTTACTCTTTTGATAATAATCTTTTGTATATTTGGAATTAGATGATGAGACCACTACCATAAGAAACTAGACTTTCGGGACTTCAATTTGGACACAAGTTTTGCCCCAATTAGAGTCCAAAAGATTGAAATATGGCTGTTTGAAGCTTTTGAATAGTAGCTATCTAGCCACTGGTTTTGGGCATCCGAGCAGCCACAGCCACAGCCACAAATATGTTAATTTTTAAAATACTTTTATGAAGCCCTAATTGGGATAATAACCTAGAATGGAATATAACATCCATTAATTGTTAAAATTTTCCCAAAATGTGAACTTATGAGTATTCTATTATGAGTATAATATATATTTTTCATATAGGAACTCTTGATTAAAAGGAATAACTTAGAATAAGTGTTTGAGATGAGTGCTACTATACCTTGGTTACACTTGTAAATAATACTTTTCAATAAAAATGTTTACAATCGAAATGTCATGTTTCATATCAAATGTTCTTCAATACTTTTATGGATATCAATATGTTGAAATGGACATGTTTTGATATATTAGTGTCATCTGTGACTATCCCATGCTACTAGGAGAAAAAAAAGATAGTAGTAGTGTTATAATGAGACCTCTCAATCTTTTTACCACCAATTAAGGCTAGAGGATAGGATGCAGGAGTCAGCCTGGTAATCCTTCTTGAATAGGTCCGTGGTGATGACATTATATATGATTTGAAATGCCTTAAGCTTCCATGATATGATCAAAGTAGATTTATCGATATTTTGAAATTTGATTATATGGAATGTGCTTGACTCGGTTTAAATGCATAATATGGAAAAAGACTTGACAAAAGATATCTATGAATATTTTGTAACCTTGGTATACAGTATTCACGAACTTTTAAACTTATGCATTGAATTTTACATCTTTTCAGGTGATAAAGTGTAGAATCGTCCAACCTTTAGATGTGCATACGTACAGAGATGGCATGCTTAAGAGTTAGTTGTTTTGTATATATTGATTCGTGAGCTATTTAGTATATTCTTTCAATTTTTGCTTTGTAATGTATGAAAGGTCCTCTTATAATACTTTTGTATGGTGATGTAATATAATGGAATTCCATATCATCTAATTTATGCATAGCTTTGATGGAAATGGTTTTGTATTGTATTCATAATGAAAAAAAAAAGAAACAATTTTACAGGTTTTATTATTAAACTTATGTTGTATTATGTTTTACCTCTTAATTATTAATAGAGGACCACGACTAAAAAATTAAATGGCCTTGGGTAGTCTAAAACTACTGGTCGGTCTCGACGCTAATCCTGTAGGGGTGGGTACAGGTTGTGACAGGAGTGGTATCAGAACATAGTTTTTAAATTGTTACACACCCGATTTCCTCAGAGCTATAGGGTTTGACACATAGGTCAAAAATTTAGGATTGCATATCATGAATTGATGATGCATGATAATGTGGTGTATACTTACATGATAAATTGAATGATACTTATGTAAAGGTGTATACTATTATGAATGCAATGTGATAAATTACAAAAATTAGTATGCATTGAATAAATATATTATTGCATGTATTAACATATTACTTGTATGCATAAGCAAATATGAGGAGGAATCAGAGCAACGTTGCGCCTAACCTTGAAAGAATTGAAAGGATGAAGCATATTCTCAAAGGAATATTGGGAGTAATACAGCAAAATCAAAACAATCAACAGAACATGGCTCCTCAACCTAATCTAGTTCCACAACTTGAAGTGGTTCATCTGGAAGAACAGAATGGTCAACATAATGTAAATCTAGAGAATCAAGAGCAGAGGAGGGAAGTTATAGTTGGGATAAAAGAGTTTCAGAAAATGAAACCACCAACTTTTGATTGTAGGAAAGACCCATTGAAAGCTACATCATGGATAATGGGGATAGAGAAAATTTTTACCATTCTTCCGTGTACAGAGGAGTTGAAAGCCCTGTATGCCACTTATACTTTTGAGGGGGAGGCTCATAAATGGTGGTTACTGAAAAAGAAGGCAGAGATTGCGACAAATTGGGCCCGATTTCTAGAAATCTTCAATGAGAACTATTTTCCCAACTCAATTCGAGACAATAAAAGCATAAAATTCATGACACTAGCTCAAGGGGGAGTGACAGTGGAAGAATATGAAGCCAAATTTACAGAGTTGGCACGTTATGCATGACACATGGTGGCCACAGAAGATCTCAAGGCCAGAAAGCTCGAAAGTGGATTGAGGTCAAATCTTCGAACTAGAGTGAGATTGTTTAAATTGTCAACATAGTCAGAAGAGGTAGATAGAGCTCTAATGGCAGAGAAGGACGAAGAAGAAGTGATGAAGAATGTTGATCGACAAAACAAGAGGCAGGGGCCGGAACAAAAGGGGGGACGATTTTTCAATCCAAGTAAGAGACTGAATACAACACTTCCAGGTGGAACTATACAGACTACCAAGTTGTACCAACGCCATTCGAGTGCGTCCAACGTGTCAAAAGGTTCTTGGGGTGCTTGCCAAAAAGCTTTTGGAGCTTATTATGAATGTGGACAAATGGGGCATTTGAAAAGGGATTTTCCTAAATTGCAGAGAAGTAGTAATATGGCAGGACCCGGTCCTTCAAGGTCAATACAGAAGGCTGTGGATAAACCAGAAGTGGTAAAAAGCAGGTCAGAGGCAAGGGAGAGTATTTGCATTGGTTCCTGGAGATATTTAAGCTGCAGACACCATTATATCAGGTACACTTTTTGTTTGTGGGCAACCTACATATATTTTAATTCACTCTGAATCTACGCTCTTTTATCTCTGTGCAATTTGCTCATAATTTGAATAAGAATTTAGATCCTTTGGATTACATATTGCTGGTATGTTTTCCATCAGGTGATACTATGACATGTGTATCTTTATATAAAGCTTCTGACATTGTGATTGGGAGTGCAAGTTTGACAGTTGATCTAATACCTATAGATCTTAAACACTTCGATGTTATTTTGGCAATGGATTGGTTGGCCGTGATGTTATTTTCGGCCTCCTAATCAATTTGAATTTGTTTTTTAAGGAAACAGAGTAGTACCTCCACCATATCTTATTATAGCCATGCAAGCGTGTAGACTCCTTAAAAAGGACTGTCGTAGTTACTTATGCAGTGTACTTGAAACCTAAAATTGTAATTCTGGAGCTGACAATATTCCGGTGATAAAAGAATTTTCAGATGTTTTTCCTAATGATTTGCCCGATACATTGGTGGATAGAGAAATAGAGTTCACTATTGATGTGGTACCTAGAACACACCCTATTTTTAAGACTCCCTATAGAATGTCTCCAATGGAATTAAAGGAATTGAAAACACAACTTCATAAACTACTTGACAAGGGGTTTATTAGACCAATTATTTCTCCATGGGGTGCACCAATACTATTTTTCAAAAAGGATGGGACTTTCAGATTATGTTATGATTATAGAGAGCTAAACAAGGTCACCATTAAAAATAAATATACTTTACTAAGGATAGATGATTTGTTTGACAATTGCAGGGTACTCAAAATTTTTCAAAGATTAATCTTAGGTCTAGATATCACCAACTGAAAGTTAGAGTAGAGGATGTGAAGAAAACTGCTTTCCGAACAAGGTATGGACATTATGAATTTTTGGTTGTGCCATTTGGAGTTACCAATGCTCCTACAGCATTTATGGACCTCATGAACCGAATTTTCAAACAGTACTTGGATCAATTTGTTGTAGTGTTCATTGATGACATACTTGTGTATTCTAAAAATCGTGAAGAACATGAACAACACTTAAGAATGGTATTGCAGACTTTGAAGAATAGAAAGTTGTATGCGAAACTAAAGAAATGTGAATTCTGGGTGGACAACATATCTTTTCTGAGGCATGTGATTAATGGGGATAGAATATCCTTTGACCCTTAGAAAATTGAAGCAATAATTAACTGGTCAAGACTGAGCTCAGTGACAGAAGTTCGTAGTTTCTTGGGATTAGTTGGTTATTACTGTAGATTTGTTAAAGATTTTTCAAAAATTGTTGTACCACTGACAACTAACTCAAAAAGGCATGCCATTTGTCTCGAATGAGGAAAGAGAAAGTTTTCAAGAGTTGAAGAAAAGATTAGTAACAACGCCGATTTTGACTTTGCCTTCAAGAATGAAAGGATTTGTCATCTATAGTGATGATTCGCATAGAGGATTGTGTTGTGTATTGATGCAAAATGAGAAGGTTATTGCCTATATTTCTCACCAGCTCAAACCGCATAAGAAAAACTATCCTACACATGATTTAGAACCAGCAGCAGTAATCTTTGCCTTGAAGATTTGGCGTCATTACTTGTATAAAGTAACGTGTGAAATCTTTACAGATCATAAAAGTTCGAAATATTTGTTTACCCAAAACGAGTTGTATTTGAGGCAAAGGAGGTGGTTAGAGTTGATAGAGGATTATGACTTGAAGATTCAATATCACCCAGATAAGGCTAATGTAGTAGCTGATGCACTTAGCCGAAAATCTTCAGATAACTTAGCTTACATTCTTACTTCACATAAAGCTTTGATCGATGAGTTAGAAAGAACAGAAGTAGAAGTGATACTACACAATTCAAATGCTACTCTTGCTGCACTCACTATGCAACTAGTTTTGTATAAAGATTATTGAGAGTTTTGTATAAGACTATTAAGCAAAGACAACAAGAAGACCCTTATAAAAGAAACTTTGTGAAGAAATGGTTGAAAACCATAAGTATTTTTCCTTGAAAATAAAGTATTTAAATTCAAAGACAGATTGTGTATACCTAACATAGTAGAGATTAAAAGCAAATTTTGGAAGAAGGCCATAAGTCTAAATTTGCTACGCATCCTGGAAATACTAAAATGTATTATGATCATAATGGTATATGTTGGCAGCCTGGAATGAAGAAAGATATAGCTGAATTTGTGTTACATTGTTCATCATGTCATCAAGTGAAGGCAAAACATCAGAGAGACCAGTAAGGTTGCTGCAACCACTTCCAATTCCTGAATGGAAGTGGGAACATATTACCATAGGGTTTGTTGCTGGACTACCTCATACTCCACGAGGTAACAACACCATTTGGGTTATTGTTGTTAGATATATATCGTATTAGTATTATTATTTATTTATTATTCGGTGTGTGTGGGTGTATGGATATAATAGTGTTTCCTAACTTTATTATAAATAAGAGTGCTCGTCTATCCTTTTGGGTACGGCTTCCTATTATTCTTTTTCTAATAACATGGTATCAGAGCCTCCATGAAACCCTAACCCTAACCCTAGCCTTCAACAGTGCCGACAGCCACCCAGCTGCCAACCTCCCTTCAGCCTTCAACAGTGACGAACCTCCCTGTCGCCTGCACCAGTCACCCTAACCCTAACCCTAGCCTTCAACAGTGCCGACAGCCACCCAACCACCCAGCCGCCAACCTCCTTCAGTCTTCAACAGTGTCGACGAACCTCCCTATCGCCTACACCAGTGCCGACAACCCTCTGACAACCCTTCAACAGTGCCGACGGGTGCCAACAACACTATCTTCCTCACCGACAGCCCTCTCTTTCCTGCACCACCTGTCTCTATTCTCAAGCCTGGAGGTGCCGGCCACCTCTCTCCAACACCGCCTGCCTCTTTTCTCCCTCCCTGGTATGCCGACTACCCTTCTCCATCTCTGGAAGGTGCCGACAGACTCATTTGACCTCTAAAACCCTAGCCAACACCATCTTCTGACACTCTAGCTACTGCTGGGAGGTGCCGACAGCCTCTTTCCCTCCCACAGCCAGTCTCTCTCTACCAACAGCCCTAAGGGAACCCTAGCTGCTGTTTTGAGGCTCTAGGGGCTGTCGTGGTTATCTACTCGGATTCTGCGGGCACCGATAGTCCTAAAGAAAAATCTAGCTGCTGTTTTGAGGGTCTATGAGACTATCATAGGGTGTTTGAATCCATGGAAATAGTTTGAAGGTATGTTTGGCGGTCCATTTATGATTATTTAATGTTGTGACTGTGTTTTATTTGGCGTTGGAGTAGTTGCATGTGATTTCTTGCTATTGCTAGATTGTGATATCAACTGAAAGTTCAACAAGGGTTGGGGACTCTCCAATGAGTACTGAAAGACGGGTTGGTGAAACTCAGATGAGTACTGATAGACAAGGAATCACAGATGTGTTTTCGTCATCCACACGGCTAGCGGATTCGAGATTAACTAGACCACAAACATATGTGTTATGGAAGAAGAAGGCCTTACTAACAATTGAAGGCATGGAAAAAGAGGATCATTTGTTCAACAATCCTCCTGAGAAAGGTTCTGATGAATACAAAAGGTGGAAGAGGGATGATGCCAGACTGCTTAGTAAGATGTTGAATTCAATGGAGCCGTCCATTGAAGTTTTGGTGGCTAATGCCATCACTATTCGAGAGGTGTGGACTATCCTCGATGAGACATTTGCTTCAACTAACGATTTGTCCAGACTGTATGATGTGATGCGGAGTATCTTCAGGATACAGTAGGAAGAGCGGCCTTTTTCAGATTACTTCACAGAGTTCAAGGTATTAGCTGATGAATATGATCGTCTGGTACCTTTCACCAATCGATACGAGATTTTTAGAGAGCAGAGGATGCAGTTCTTGGTTGTTTGCTTCTTAGCCGGGGTGAACCAGCAACTTGACTCCGCACGTTCACAGATCTTGGCTGGGTCCGATATTCCATCTTTATCTGAGGTCTTCAGAAGGATGAACAGAGCAATCAATAAAGATGAGCCTCGGGTTACTACTACTGACCAAGGTGATCATACAGCATTAGGTGCCTTTCGTGGTGGAGGTCGAGGTGGTTTTCGTGGTAGAGGTCGTGATGGAGGCCGTGGTGATGGCAGCCGAGGTAGAGGCCGTGATGGAGGACGTGGCAGAGATCGCGGTGAACGTGACACCAAACCTTGCCACTATTCTGGAGAGCAAGGACGTGTACAGAGCTTGTGTTGAAAGCTGCATGGACGTCCTACATCCTCGGTGGCCAATGCCGTGGCCAAGTATGATGCTCCTTCCCCTTCTTCTGAGCGGCGAACTATAGATATGACGCAGAAAGAATATGATCAGTTCATTCAGATGCGGATTGGGAACACAGGCGATACTCCATCTGCCACAGTTGCAGGTAATCCAGCTGCATGTATGGTCACTCCCAAATCATGGGTGATAGATTCGGGTGCTTCATAAGACCCACTCCACATGTACTCTTTCATCTTATCAGTTAACCTCTGAACACAGTGGGGTGATGGTTGCCAATGGAGGCATGTTGGAGGTGAAAGTGCAGGGAGTAACTACTTTATCTTCATCCATTACTCTCTCTGATGTTTTATATACTCTTGCTAATCCGTTTAACTTACTATCTGTGAGTTGTATTGTTAGAAGAGAGAGAAAAGAATACGAGAAAGCGTGTATCTCATTGTGAGACATACACACGTATTTATTAAGCAAATAAGAGCCTATAATAGATACTGTGGACATCCCCACAGGTTATTATTAATACTTAATATCTTAATACTAAATATATATTAACACCCCCCTCCAGTTGAAGCATAGATATCAATCATGCCCAACTTGTTACAAATATAGTGAACTCGGAGCCCGGGTAGTGCTTTATTGAACACGTCAGCCAACTGTTCACCAGAACGAACAAAACCAAAATCGATAGTGCCGTTCTTATACTCGTGGCGGATGAAATGACCGTCGATCTCGATGTGCTTAATCCGCTCATGAAACACTAGATTAGTAGCGATGTAGACAGCAGACTTATTGTCACACCATAACTTGGTAGGACCCATAGGCGGTTCATCTAATTCAGTGAGAAGTTGTCGAACCCACATGATTTCGGATGTTGCCAAAGCCATAAACCTATATTCTGTCTCAGCACTAGATCTCAACACCACATCTTGCTTCTTGCTTTTCCACGATACCAGGTTCCCACCAACAAAGACAGAGAACCCTGATGTGGATCTCCTATCAATCGGGCATCCTGC
>JAULJZ010186967.1:8941-21543 GCA_032270985.1 Heliamphora pulchella | reverse complement strand
GTTTATTTTTGATCGTTCGACGTCAAAATTTTTATCTAGAGCCCGTTTTGGCGTTTGCCCGTCCAGTTAATTTTTTATCGAAAATCGTTTTACAAAAATAATGATCTTGGCAGTATTGCCTCCAACACTAATACCTTTTTCGATTCGTACCTTAGCCCCCGAGCCCTTTTTCTCTAGTTAACGTTTTAAAAATCAGTAGCTTATTTTTGTTTTTCTTCATTTTTCTCAAAAATCAAGTGACGATTCCATTTTCCACAAAAAAGTGTTTTTAAAATTTAGTTTTCAAGGTGTTACAATATTTTCTAAATATTTTTTGAAATTCTTTATTTTTGAATACAAAAACTCCAAATCCAACGCCATAATAGTCACAATTCATTATAATAATTCTCATAATAAAGCTTAACAGCTATAACTCAAATAAAACAGAATGGTATAATTAAAGTTTAACAGTCACAATCTATTATACCCATTATCAACACACTCTCTTATTTAATAGTAACCAAGTAGTCGTCTACCTCACGACTGGTAGTTTCGACGGTACCGTAACCTCAATTCTCAATGCATGAATAGTAACGTGACGGAACGAGAGCCACTCTTCACCAAGCACGAGTGGTATGTGCAATAACTCGAGACTTAGTTCAAAATGCCTTTATAGGAGAAATAAACCCCTTTTTAAGGGAACCTTGCCGTACGGGATAAATAAAAATTTATATTTGGGTAACCTCCCTCAACGAGATATAACATGCCGAAAACCCGCATAACATGGCCCTTTGAAATATACGTTTATCCTTAATTTCATCCATTTCTATATACATACTTTTTTCAACAATATAAATAGCACACTCTAATTAATAACGCAAACCAAAGTAAAAGACTCATACCATCACATATTAAAATATTAATACAACATTAACACCACTAATATCATTTACTTTCCAACAATATAAATATCATATTGAGTTATTTGATTTATTCAAAACAAAAGTCTCATGCTATCATTTAACAACATCTCATGAATATAGAAACGTTTTAGAAAACACTTTACATAATTACTTGTTCAAGATAATAGCTAAGCACTCTCACCAAGATTGGATGATACACAAACCACCTCCTCTCAATGATCCATAGTTCAAACCTCCGGTAACAAAACTCCGGTGCCTAGCAATCAATCAAAACCGTACGTAAATGTGGGGTACCAACTTTTATTGTCAAGAGGTAAAAGAAGGTTCAGGTTTTCGAGTTGGTTCTACGGTCGATAACTCAAACCTATTTCTTTTAAATCTTAAATAAGAACTCATTACTTATAATATTTCATTGACCCTTGAGGTCAAATAGTCACTTGCCAAGTCTTAGACTCATTCATGGTAAGTATGTCACTCACTAAGTATCACTCATCATTCTAAACTAAAAATTCAAAATCAAATGGCCCCACTGTAAAATACTTTTAAAATATTAAATCTTAGTATTTTATTACAAACCTTGACGGGATGTTAGATATATATATATATATATATGTTAGGAACAAATTTTATGAAGGAAGCTAAGTTGTGGGATGCTCCTAAACAGGAGTAAAAAATTGTTGAATAGAAATGGTCTAAAAACAATGCTGTTTAGTAAAAATGACTTTTAGTAAAAATTGTCCAGTCAAATCACTTCAAATAAATTTTATATAAAAGATAGCTCCAAAGTCTACCTCTAAACACAAAGCTTGGCCTAAGTAGATTTTTCTGAAATTTTATAAAAAATGGCAAAGTGGACTATTTTTCTGTAATTTTGGTGTCAAAGCGTAAAAACTTTGTTTGGAGTCTTAAACACCTTTTTAGGTCTTACCAAAAATCACACATACTAAAAATAACTTCAAGAAGCTCTACTAAAAACAAGTTTAGAAAAAAATACTGTTTGGTTTCTCTAAAAATTCGGGTAAGGTTTAAAAGTGACTTTTTTTTTTATTTTTCTTCGGTAAACTTGTTTCCTTTTTTGTTTAACTTAGATTACGATTCCATTTATGCAATACTAACTCAAAAACTAGAGAACTAAAGAGGCATAAAATATGTATTCAATCTATTCATTTAATTCATGAAAGATAGAACAAACAACACGGCGTAATAACAACCATTTTTGTATAGTTATCTCCTATTCGATTTTTTTCAAACCTTATTGTTTTTAATCTTGGTTTTAGGTTCTTAGATTCCATTATATGTTGTAGATAGGTATTAGAAGAGAAAATTAAAGAAAGTTTTTAGGAGTTCCTATCTTAGATTATTGATCAAGAAAGTTTAGGACTTAGCTTTAGCTTAACCGGGATCAACCTTCTTTATTTCCATCTTCCTTTTTCCTTCTTTCTTCTTCTTTTTTCTTTCTTCCCAAGAGCTCACTCTCTCTCTAGACTCACTAAGCTTGGAAAAAAATGTGAGGAAGAGGGGTGGAGGTGGTCCTCTATTTATATTGAAAATCTTTGAATTTCAACTTCATCTCATTGAATTTCATTTGCATCTCAACTTGAGTCTCAATTTGAATTTCATTTGACTTACATTTTTATGGGATATATGTATATAAAAATTCAAATATAGATATTTTGGTTCAAAAAATAATATATACACAAGTCAAGACATATATTCTCTAAAAAGAAATGATTGAGTCTTTCACAAAATCCCACACAATGGTACATACTTTTCCTTAAATCAGGGGTACGTTTCCTTAAATTAAGGAAAGGCAGGCCTATATGGTTGGTTTTCTTTTTTATTTCTTTTTTAATAATTAAAGCAAGAATATTTGCATTAAAACACAAGAGTCAAAAGTTTGGTCAAAAGAATTATTAGTATTAGGCTCAACATTAAAGTTAGGTTGGGCTTGATCCATAGGTTTTTATTAAGCTTTTATGGGCCTAAATTAAAAAAATTGGACGTTACTTGAATTGGGTCATTCTTTCTACTTGGGCCTTATTCTTAGTTTTCGCCTTTGCGTGTATTTGGGCTTTATTGAAGAAATGAGTCTTGATTATATTTGAGCCTTATAAGTTTTGGGCCAAATCTTCTATTTCTGTCCGCTTTGGGCTTAAGAACTTGGGCTACCAAAACAAAATTAGTAACTTTAAACCAATACTATGCTTAGCTCATTCAAAATCTCAGGTTCAAGAAGACTCAAAGTTTAGGTTGGCTATTCTCTAGAGAGTTAGGTTCAAAAATTTTCTTCTATAACTAACGAACTGGTTAATATTTAATTTACATTTTTTTTTGTTTTAGTTTCGGGAATACGAGTTACTACACACTGGCCGGTTACAAATGCCATTCAAGAAAATGGGTCGTGACATGTACACAAAAAAGAGACCCATAACATGTCTTATCTCATTGCATCAATTGTTTCGAATTGTACTTAAATGATAGCAAAGGCACCAAATGCGAAAGGTCTTCAAGGTGGTCAGCAAAAACATGCTTGATTGGTCCCGGCCATGTGGTTTCATGTAAAAATAATAGTTGTGGAATTCACGTGAAATTCATGTTTTGATTGTCTATTTATATATGTGGTCCTGCTAAGTGCTTGATAGAAGTGAGGCTTTTTTAGGGGGTTTAATTACGTGAACTAGCTTGAATTTGTATAAATTTTTGACTTGAAGCCAAAGCATTTATAAGGAATATGTGAAGTGAAGTGATTGCTTAGAGGAGCAATAGGCGTTAGACAAGGTGGATGGAACGTATTTGGATGACCTTTCTTCCTGATTTTCCTAAGAAGACAATCGTGAGATTTGCTTTTGAAGATGGTTTCAGATATTGAGAAGCTGAACCTTATTACTTACTGGTACAAGGCTTTCGCATGAAAATGAGAATGCTAAAAAGCTATATAATTTTGACTGAGACAATCCAACATATGCCAATGTAAACCACTCAAAAGCTTAAAAAGTTGGATCTTTTGGTATGTTAACTACAAAAGCTTTTATTTTTAATTTGTATAGGCAATAGTAACTCAAATACCATTACAAATTTGCTTTAATTGAAGGCTATCTTATATATTTTAAATGTGAGAAATTTTTCTAAGATATAGTGTGAGACCCGGTTTCCTTTAATTTTGCAATGTATTTATGCGACATGTTGGTTATCATTTTAATCATTATAGAAAAGTATGTTTCTATGTATTTTATGCATATATTGACCTAGATATGCATGTGAATTTCAATCCCGGTCCTACTTGGGCGTTTGGCAGAAAAGTTGGGCAGGACTAATCGGTCGTCCGATAGATCGGTCAGTCTGCGTGGATTATATAAATGGCAGCTAGTGGCCTTAGTTTTTATGCCATAAAAAGATGCTACGTGTGATTATATAGATTTTTACCTTTTTAAAATGCTATGAATGTTGAACTTTGTATTTAAACCATATTTGGTTGGATAAAAAGCATGTTATGCATTTTTTTATGGTTTACTACAAAGTTGGTGGACGTGTGTGCCCGTGGTTTTCGAAAAGATGAGTTTGAAAGTCAAAAAGATTTATGTATATGTTACGAAAATATGATTTTGGATGTTCGGAGCTAACCCTTGGAGTTGAGTCTTGGTTTTTAAACGATTCAGTTGGTTGGCAAAAATATTTTGAAAATGTTGGTCGATTCCCACGATTATATGGACTGCTAGAGGCAAACTACTAAGATCATTGATTTATATATGATTTTTCAAAAAATTAAAATTGGACCGGAAATTGTTAAAACAGACTCTAGATTAAAACTTTTTGATGTCGAATGATCAAAATAAAACCCGTGCCTCCACAGTTAATTTAGATGAATACCTTTCGATCGTTTCTTCAACTACGAACTTTGATTCTCTGAATTGAAACTCCAAATAGACCTTCTACTGTATTTTTTATGCGATTTTTGAACGTAGTGTGGGCTACAATCCTTTGAGAATTGGTACCGATAGAATCTGGATAACCTTAGTCATATAAGACAACTTATGAATTTAGTTAAGTCTACCCACATATTTATAAGCTATAGCAGCGACCCGTGGAGTAATTATGACATAAACTTCAAGTGTGACCCAGATAACCTTCTAGCGGTTTTTGTAAATATGCAAATCTCTCAACGATTTCTGTAATTATAAAAATCTTGCAGCAGTTTTTACAATTTTCATAAAATACTAAATTACAGTTCATACCACTAAAGAACTGTAACTGCACTCTTAGCCATAATCTTAAGACCAATTTGCATTGAGTTTTTGTTATTAAATACTTAACTCATCTCCCCACATTACAATTTTTAATACCCGCCAATTAAACTTAATTACTGACAATTTAATTTAATCGGCATCTTTAAAATTCCTTAAGCCTTCTTTCTTAACTTATTTGACTGCCGAATAATTAAATTCACTTACAGGTTTGGTCTAGTTAAAACTTATAAGTTTTCTTAAGAGGGTATCGTCAATCCCGAATAATCAAAACGTGTATTTCGTCAATAATTAATATTCATCATATAATTAATACCGCCATCCAACTCACTGGGACTATTGACCCATAAAAGAGTACACCCTCTAATGAATTAAAATAACAAATATTAAATATACGCAAATAATAATTATTTCGGAATTAAGAGCATAAGTACTCATAATAACCTTGGGGTGCGAATTAATTTATATAGTCAGTATAAAATTAATTATCCAAATGTAATCCTGTTCAATACACACAAAGTGTAATAGCACAACGAGTCAGAACAATAAACAACGCTATTATCTATTTCTCGTAATCAAGATAGGCCTACTAAGACTATGTGTTATAGTCGTACCGATGGTTTATCAAATTCCATCTAAACTGTGAACAAAAATTTATATTCTGCAAGAACCTATAATTTGATTTTCTGTGTGTAAGCCGTACTCTACACACTAAATTAAATATTATATAGAATAAAGGACATTAATGCATAACATTAAATAAATAATATTGTATTCATTGCTCATTAAGATTCTTATAAAATGAAAAAATAATTTTATTAAAATAAAATTAAATACTAAAACTAAATAAAATTCATAGTTTTTAGTATATAACTCTGACAATTTTTCACTTATATTCAAAATCATGCTGCGATACATCTGACTCACACGCCCTGTACACGACTGTCAAAAGTTTTAGTCGATAGACTTTTTGTAAAAAGATCTGCAAGGTTGTCCTCTGATGCAATCTTGGTCACAACAATATCACTTTTTTGTATAATTTCTCGTATCAGGTGATACTTACGCTCAATGTGCTTTCTTTTCTTGTGGACACTTGGCTCCTTCGAGTTTGTAATGGCTCCACTATTATCACAATAAAGTGTAGTAGCTGACTGAACCGAAGGCATCACATCTAGATCCAACAGAAAGTTCATGAGCCAAACGGCCTCCTTGGCTACTTCAGAACTTGTGACGTACTCGGCCTCTATGATGGAATCAGTAATGTAAGACTGCTTGATACTCATTCAATTTATAGCTCCACCTCCCAAGGTAAATACATATCCTGAGGTAGATTTACGAGAATCTTTGTCTGATTGAAAGACCGAGTCTGTGTACCCTAAAGGTACTGACTGTCTATTTGGTAAACCAACATATATTCTCCAGTTCTTTTTAGGTACTTGATTATACTTTTTACCACAGTCTAATGTTTCTACCCTAAGCTAGACTGATATCTCTAAACCATGTCAACAGCAATGTTGATGTTAGGTTTAGTACAAAGCATATCATACATCAGGCTTTTATTGCCAAAGCATTAGGAACCGCCTTCATCTTCTCTATCTCATCAGGTGTCTTAGGACACTGATCCTTAAATAAAGTGATTCCATGCCTAAAAGGGAGAAATCTTTTCTTAGAATCCTTCATGCTAAAATGAGTAAGGATATCATCATTATACTTTACTTGTGATAAGTCCAATATCCTTTGTTTTCAATATCGCAAAAGCTTGATCCCAATGATGTGACTGGCTTCTAACAACTCCTTTAAATTGAACTATCTAGATAACCACACTTTACCGAAGATAACACCTCCACATCATTTTCGATGAGTAAGATATCTTCTACACAAAGTACTAGAAAAATCACTACGCTTCTGCCACGCTTCTTGTACACACAGGACTCATTTGGACTCTGATCAAAATTATAAGACTTAATAGTTTGATCGAATCGAATATTTCAAGACCTCGATACCTGTTTAATTCCATAAATAGATCTCTTAAGCTTGCACAATATGTGCTCCCGACCCTTTGCTATGAAATCATCTGGTTGTACTATATAGATATATTCGTCAAGACTTCCATTAAGAAAAGCTATCTTGACATCCATTTACCAAATTTTGTAATTGAAATAAGCTACAATGGATAAGAGAATTCGGATAGAGTTAAGCATGGCTACCGGCGAAAAGGTTTCCTTATAATCGATCTTTTCTTTCTGAGTGAACCCTTTTGCAACAAGCCTAACTTTGAAGGTTTCAACCTTCTCATATGCTCCTCTCTTCCTTTTGTAGATCCACTTACATCTAATGAATTTTATCCCTTCAGGTGGTTCTACAAATTTTTAGACCTGATTGGAATACATAGATTCCATCTTTGAATTCATAGCCTTCTGCTAAAGATCTACATTTTTGCCTTGGAGTGCTTCATTATAGTTACAAAGTTCGGTATCCAGTTTTGTCGAGATCTTGTCAAAAAGCTATTCCAAGAACATTTACCGATCGGGTTGATAAACAACCCTCTCACTACGACGAGGCACTACTTGCGTCTGTATACTAGTAGTTGCGCGCTGTGCAGAATCTGAACCTTGTGCACCATTACCCACATGCTCGTTAGGCATATTAATAGTAGGACCCTGATCAGAATCTGTACCTGTCCCGATAATCTTTCCATTACAATGAAAAAATAGGATATCAGTAACTTGTGGTTCTTCTTCGTTCTACTAGTATTTTCTCTCAATTCTTCCAGAACAATTTTACTTTTGGGCCTGTGGTCCATAATATATTCTTCTTCTAAGAATCGGATATTGGTGCTAACAATGACCTTCTGATCCATAGGATTATAAAATAGACCACCCCTCATTCTCTTGGGATACCCGATAAAGAAATAGACTTCTGTCATCGGTTCTAACTTACACGTGGTCTCTTTCAGCACATGTGTTGGACACCCCCAAATTTGAATATGTATTAGACTAAGCTTACGCTCGGTCCACAATTCTGTGGGAGTAGAAGATACTGACATAGAAGGTACTAAGTTCATAATATAAGTCGCTGTCTCTAATGCGAGTCCCCAAAACAAATTGGATAATCCCGAATAACTCATCATTGACCTTACCATCTCCATACGAGTCCTATTCTTTTTTTCTGCTACACCATTCTGCTACGGAGTGTCCGGTGCAGTCAACTGGAATATAATCCCTTTTGCCAACAAGTAATCCCTAAACTCTCCAAAGAGGTACTCCCCACCACGGTCGGATCGTACTGATTTGATATTTTTACTCAGACGCTTCTCCGCCTCTGCCTTGAATTTTTTAAATTTCTCAAAGCATTCAGACTTACGGTGCATCAGGTAAATGTATCCATACCTTGAGTCGTTGTCATTGAAACTGATAAAGTACTCAAAGCCACCTCTTGTGCAGATAGTCATAAGACCACACACATTAGAATGAACCAGTTCCAACGGTTCTTTAACTCTAGTTTTTGGCCAAAAAGGGTCTTTTGGTCATCAACCCTCTTAGCAGGACTTACAGACTGAAAGTGCCTCCACTTTTAATGAACTCAAAGGTCCATCTTCTACGAGTCTATTTATCCTTTTTAGATTAATATAGCTCAAGCATAAGTGCCAAAGAAACGTTTGGTTCATTAAAAAACGAACCTTTCTCTTATATGGTAAATTAGATGTGTTATTTAATTCAGTTAGTTGCAGTATAAGAGAGATAGGAGATATAACATACAAATTATCCACCAATCTACTAGAACAAATAAGACGTTTATTTTTCTTAATATCCACAGAGTCATTAAAATGAACAGAATATTTGTCCTTTATCAAATTAAAAATCGAAATTAAATTTCTTCTAATAGAAGGTACATTAAGACAATCTTTTAAAATTAAAATTCTATCTCTACTAAAGTTGAGAGTGACATCTCCTACTATAACTACTGCCACCCTGGTATTATTACCCATATGTAGGTAAATTTTTTCATCATTAAGCTACTTGATTTTCTACAACCCCTGCAAAGAATTGCAGATATGATTAGTGGCTTCCATATCTACACACCAGGTACCGATAGATAACACCGCTAAACATATTTTAATTAATAGTAAACAGAAATTACCTTACTTATTCTGCTTGCTGAGGAAAACTGGACACTGCTTTTTCTAATACCCAAACTGGTTACAATGATAGCACTTGTCTCTCAGCATCTTCACACCAGCTTTTTGCCCCTTAACTGTTTTAAGACCTATGTCTCCCTATTTTGGAACCTTTTTCTTCTTTTTCTTGTCTTTCGACTTAGAGGAAGAACCTTTTTTAGCCACATGCACTGTAATTGGCTTTCTAAGAACACTATCGACTGCTTAAAGTTTTTTAAGAAGTTTTGCCAATAAAAAGCTGGGTTTATTCATAGAATAATTTAGGCAGAACTTCTTAAAGCTATCAGGTAGTGACTGAAGTATGATATCGACCTGAGTTTTCCCGTCAATCTCAGCTCCTAGGATCTCTAGTTCATTTAGAAGATTGATCATCTTAAGAACATAATCCCTAAATAAGGTTCCTTCAACCATGCTTGTATTCATCAGAGATTTTATGTCCACCTGCTTAGCAGTACGATTTTGATCCCTAAACATTTCTTTTAGGTTCATAATCATGTCATAGGCACTGGGTATAGACTGATGCTAATGCTGCAATACATTTGACATGAAAGCTAAAATGTAATAGCGAGCCATCTGATTAGTTTTCTGCCACTTCTAATATGCCCGAATTTTCTATTCGGCCGTGCCCTCATCAGGTACTGGTGAACAAATTTCAGATAATACAAATTTGTAGTCCTCGGCAGTTAGGACAATATCCAAGTTTCTTTTCTAGTCTACATAGTCTGGTTCCATTAGTTTGTTTTCTTTGAGAATGTTTGCGAGTGGATTGAAAGCCATTTTAATACTGAGAATTACATAATTAAAATAACTGTTAATTATGACGAGCAAGACTTTGAATTTATTTTAATATTAGTTCTCTCTACCATTTAAAAAAAAAATCGCCAGCAACTTGGTACCTTGGGAATAGCATGTTTCAATGGGAGGACGTCTACTATCCATCGTTTGTCCAGACAGGCCAATTTTTATTGATTTTACTATCTAGGTAACTAACCATGCCAAGTAAAATTAAATAGCTAGTATAGTTTTGGTCTAGTAAATAATAGTAGTGACTCAGATGGAGAGGATACTATTATTTATAGCCAAGTGTTAACCACCACATAATCTCAAATTAATCGCTTCGCAATAAACCCATTTAGATGGAGAAGTGATCTACACTAACAATTATCCAGAATTATCCCTAAAGAAGATTCGTACCAGTGATACCGCAAATAATTCTGTTTCATGGGGAGAAAGGCCTTACTGTTAACGTGCAAAATTAATTACATCACCTATGAACTGGTGATGGAGACCGCGAGATTTATATGTGAATAAATTTTTTCTCCCACTTAGTTTTTAAAAGTATTTTTTAGGGTTATAAAAATCTATTTAATTAAAATAAATTTATTAATTTTAAAAATCACACAATCCGAATGATTTTAAAACATTTTTTTGTATACACGATCCAAAAGATTCGATTTGTCAAACTATCTTTTTGTGTTTTAATGAGTGACAAATAAAATTGTCGATAAATGCACAGTTTTTTTTTAATTTTACAGCTAAGGTATTGATTAAGGGTATTCAAATATTTTACTTTGACGTTACATATTTGTCAAAAATTGAAATTAATTTTTACATTTTTTTAAGATCTCCGACTTTAAAAAAACATCTTAAACGTGTTATTTTGAAAAAATAAAATATCTAAATTTTTTTCATTAAATTAAAAACTCTTAATTAAAAAAATTATTTTATTTTTCTTTATCCACGCAGTTTAAACAAATATAAATGCAAGATACATATATATCTCGATTTTATAATCAAACATAAACTTTGTTGAGTTTGAGTCTCATGTTCAAAGATTAACTCGTAATCTTTCAATCTTTATCGGAATCAGCTTCTGGCATCCAAATCGTATCAGGATTTTTTGAAACATAGTATTATACAAATACAATACTATATGGATGTTACATATTAGAAAAAATAGCCCCAGGAGACCTTGAAGCACACCACCACTGCCGGTCACCAGGCGTCGCCGGCGCTGCACCAAGCCACCGCTTTTGGCGGCTTTTGCCGCCACTCCCGAACTCCATTTTTGTTTCGATTTTTTATGAGAAATTAGTTTACAAAATATACTATTTTTTCTATCAAAAACTAAGAATGAAAAATGCCTTGAAAATAGCTTTCGATGAGGGCCAAACAGCCCCTGACTCCCCCACTGCCTGTTGCCACTACTGTTTGAGCCTCGTGCCACTACTGTTTGAGCCTCGTGCTGTGGTTGTTTCGACTCTCATTTTCTCATGTTTTTAGCACTGATATCTAGCAACATGAAGCCTAAAAGAACCCCTCGAAAATAGTCTCAAAAATAGTCCCGAACAGCCCGTCGTCGCCATCGAAAGCTGCTACTATTTGCGGCTTGAAACGCCGCTGTCCATGGCCTATTTTTTCATTGTTTTTGACTATTTTTCCATTTAGTTTTACTTCTGTATTATGCCCAAAAATTTCTAAAAAATCAGTCTCAAAATTGTCCCAAAAAACAACTAAAATTGGCCCCGAGCCGCCACAACCGAAGCCGTCGATGGTGGCTGTTTTTGTCAGTTTTTTCTAGCTATTTTGGACCTATTTTGCTACTATTTTTAATGCATAAAATCTACAGAAACTTACCCAAAAAATTATGGCAAAATTGTAAAAAAATCACCACGATCCGTGGTCTGAACCACCTGAAATCACCGTCGGTGCCGCTGGTTATGCCGCCGCTTGTTCTTCGTGTTTTTAGATATTCAAACATGTTCTTAAATATTCTAAATAATATTTAAAAATAAATAAAATCTTTTACATCAAAAACCTATGTCCTGAAGGCTCACAATTGATCTAGAAAGTCTAAAACTATCACGATCAACTCTCGTGATTAAAAATTAAATAATAATCATTACTCAACTATTCAATTAAACATGAATAAAATAATGATTATAAAATCGGGATTAGAATGCATGCAAAACAAATTTAGCACAATTCTAAAACTACTCGGCCCCTCGATTAATTGTAAATATAATAAAAAACAGCACTGATACCAATTATTGGAGGCAAACTGCCAAGTTCATTGATTTGTATATGATTTTAAATAAAATAAAATTGGACGGGAAATTGTCAAAATAGACTTTAGATTAAAATTTTTTGATGTCAAACGATTAAAATAAAATATGTGCCACCACAGTTAATTTAGATGAATACCTTTCGGTCGTTTATTCAACTACGAACTTTGATTCTCCGAGTTGAAGCTCCGAAGAGACCTTCAACTGTATTCGCGAT
>JAULJZ010186947.1:0-21545 GCA_032270985.1 Heliamphora pulchella | reverse complement strand
ACCCAAGGAAACCGTTTGGCTCAAGAACTTCCTGTTGGATCTAGAGATGGTCCCTTCAGTTTAGTTCGCTATTATACATTATTGTGATAATAGCGAAGCAGTTGCAAACTCGAAGGAGCTAAGGATCCATAAAAAATGAAAGCACATTGAGTGTAAGTATCACCTGATACGAGAAATTGTACAGAGAGGTAATGTTGTTGTGACCAAGATTGCATCAGGAGACAACCTTGCGGATCTTTTTACAAAGAGTTTATTGACTAAGACTTTTGATAGTTATGTAGAGGGCATGAGAGTCAGATGTATGGCAGCATGATTTTGAGTATAAGTTAGAGATTGTTAAGATTGGTATACTAAAAACCATATTTTTAAAATTTAATTTAATTTTTAAAAAATTAATTTTTTATTTTATGAGAATATTAATGAGCAATGTATGTATATAATTTTCTTAATGTTATACATGAATGTCCAATATTCTGTATAGTATTTAATTTGATGTGTAGTGTGACGCCCCGTCCTCTAGACACGTCGGGACATACATAAATATAGATAGGGAAATATTCTAACCATTTATTCATATTTATATATCATAAATATTACATCATTAAGAGTTCTGAATTGTTCACAAGTACATAACTATTACAATTTTATCAGAAAATTTAACAAAATTACAATATGCCCGTGAAAACTGAACCAAAAAGAGCAAAAGATAAAAACTCAATTCTTCAGCTAGAATCATCGGGGTTAAGACGTAACATTGCTCAAGACGTATATGGCCTATTGTCAACGCCCCCATCAACAAGGACTCTCTAATCATGATGTTATTTCAAACCCTCCATCCTTATTCTAAATCCTCTGACCAATAATTTGCGCACAAAACCCAACCCACAAGATGCCCCAAGTGCAATGCAATGATGCGTATGGTACAACAACTCACTAAAGCATAGCGTACAATCATGTGAAGCATAGCCACAATTTAAGAAACATAGAGTCGAACCATCAGTATGAGTTTATTTCATCAAAAGCATCATTTTCATACACTAATTACTCACAAAATTCATATAAGATTCACACACTCATGTCTCATAAGTAACACACCATTCGAACACTTGGCCAATTTTAGGAACAAATTTAATTGCTAGTTTTAAAGTTGCGACAGCATTTTGAAATACTTAGACATTGATTTAATTTCTAAAATTTTAACACCAATTAGATACAAATATTTCTTATAACTTTCATATTTATCACCAAGGTCAGTTCCTAAGATAAAAAGGTCATTTATTTTATTTTAATAAAAACCCTTCAGCATTTTACAGAGAAAATATATAGAAATTAGGCCTCTGTTGGCCACTATTTTGCGGCATCAGTTCAAGGGTTCTAGGTCTAATTTTTGGTGATATTTTAGTTTAAGGTGTACCCTACAAATTTCATATTTTGTTCTAGGGAAAGTTGTTTGGAAAAGGTTTGAGATTTTAGCTAATTTATAAAAAGGGTTAAGTTAGCCTAAAAAAGGTCTGCAGAATGTGATTTCAACAGAGAAATCACATTTTGGGCTGATTTTTTCTCATTATTTATTGTAATATGTTTTCTACATTTCTCATGTTTACCACTTTTGGATTTGGCTTCTAAAAAGTTGGGTTTTGGGTCTCACAAAAATGTGTGACAGAGAGGTCTGTCAGTCACTGAACCTCAATAGTGACTTTGGGAAGGCTTTTGACTTATCAAGACTTCATATATTTGGCTCATTTTTGGTTGATAGAAAGATAAATGCGTTATCTACAAATTTTATGTTTCGACCTAAGCTAGTTTATCACTCTAACGTAGGAATTTTAGGTCTGAAACTCAGAGTAGTCAAGATCTAACACTCTTTGGCAAAATTGAGATATATGGAATTCTACCCAATAAAATTACCTCAAATCAATTTTGTATGAAAGAGGACATAAAAATATAAATCTGGACACAAAACTCTTTTTAAAACCGTTTTTTCTACATTTAGTTATGGTGCTTTAAAGTTGGTGGCAGAAAATAGGTAAGCCTAGAAATCAGGTAACCTAGGGTTTTAGTTGCTTAGCTTGTGTTGTGTGTATTCTTGATGTGTTTTCTTTGCATGCATGTCTTAAACTCATATAAATCAAAAATCTAGAATATGTTTAAGCCATAAAACTTGAAAACACATACATGCAAGCACATACAAAGCACAATCTTGTCCTAGCAGTCCATTATTTGCATCTACAATGCCTTTTTTGAGTTATTTTTCATTTCTTTTTCTTTGGATTTGTTATAGAGATGGATTGAGGGGTGTCATGAGGAAGAATATCAAAAAGTTTAAGGGAGTTGCTTACCTATTTTGATGCTTAGAAGATTGTAGGAGAATAAGACTCAGCTCTATAGGACCACTCTTGAACTTTTCTTCCTTCCTCTTCCTTCCTTATTTCTTCTTCCCTCCTTCTTTCTTTGTAGACACTTAGAATTTTTTTGGTGGCCCTCCCTCACCTTCTCTCAGCCGAATGTGTAGTGGGAGAAGGGGCGTTTGGTGTGTTATTTATAACAAAAATTAAAATGGAGACATAATACTTACATATAAGCATAATTTTTGAATTTTCTCAATTCTCATTGGTTGCATGAGAGGTGGGTGATATTTGAGATATTGAAATTCAGATTTTTTGTAGGTGGGGTTTCAGAAATGCCTGTTTGGGAGACTAAAAAATTGAATTGGTAGTCAATTTGGGTTTTAATTTGTATTTTGGTATATTTTTGTGAATATATATGCATAAAATATTAATTTTATGTATCCTTTTGGTATCTATCCCTACTAAAATCTATTATATTAATGTATTTATAATTAATTTAGTCATCCCATGATTTATCATAATTTTGATTGCATTTAATTAAATAAGTGTAGTCTTTTAAGCTAAATTAAACTAGTTTGACTTTTTGACTTATTTATTGTGTAGAGATCTTAAATAATTATTTGTGTACTTTTGTTAGCCTACAATATTATATTACTATATATATTACTTGTATAAAAAGTATTGGGTCAAAATAATGCTTAATTTATACATCTTTTTCTCATTTTTAAGCTTAAAAAGTCAAAAAGTATCTTTTTGGGCACATTCCCCTAGGTGGCAGGCCATGCAAGGGAAATTTAGTCATTTTTGTTGTTATTTTTTATTTAATTAATTAATTGTATATAAATATCTGATTATAGATGCTCATGTATCAAATTTTAGATTTTTGGGACTTTTTGCTGTATTAGGAGCAAAATGGTCATTTTACCTTAGTTATAAGAAATTTTGATTTTTAATTTAATATTTTACATTATTTACTTAATTTAGGCTAGTCTGAGACTTTTCTAAGTGTTAGAGCTTTACCTCTAAGTATCTGGTCTTTCTAAGGTTTTTAGGTCGAATTAGGGTTTCGGGTTGAGTTAGGGTTTTTGATCTTCTAGCGACCTATGGTCATGTTAAGTAACCGTCACTAAAGCTAAGGTTTGGGTTGAATTGCTAGCACGGTTTGTTACAATCTGGATGGTTACTATTAGGGTCCAGACCGGAGTGTTACATGTAGAGTACGACTTACACATAGAAAATTAGATTTTAGGTTCTTGCAGAATATAAGTTATATATTCACAGTTTAGATAGAAATGGACATACTATCAATACGATTGTAGCACTGAGTTTTAGTAGGCTTGTCTTAGTTACGGAGAACAGATAATAGTATCGCCAATTATTCTGACTCTCTGTGCTAGTACACTTTGTGTGTATTGAACGAGACCCATTGGGATAATTAATTTTATACTCACTATATAAATTAATTCACACCTCCAAGATTATTATGAATAGTGCTTATTCTCTTAATTTTAAAATAATTATTGATTTGCGTACATTTAATATTCGTTGTTTTGATTTATTAGAGGATACAATTTTATATGGGTTTGTATTCCTGGTAAGTTAGATAGTGGTATTATTTATATAGTGAATATTAATTATTGACGGAATCCACGTCCTAAAAGATTGGGATTGACGATACCCCCTTATGGAAGCTTATAAGTTTTGACCGAGTAAAACCCTGCAAATAGATTTTATTATCTGGCAGTCAAATAAGTTAAACGGAAGGGCTTAAGAAATTTTAAGATACCAATTAAATTAAATTGTCAGTAATTAAGTTTAATTGGCAGATGTCAAGAATGTTAATGTGATGAGAAATGTTAAGCATTTAATAACAGGAGCCCAATGCAAGATGGTCTTAAGATTGTGGGTTAGAGTGCAATTATAGTTCTTTAGTGTTGTGAACTGTAATTCTATTTTTTATGAAAATTGCAAAAACCGTTGTAAGGTTTTCATAATTATAGATACCGCTATGAGGTTTGCTTAATTATGAAAATCGCTGATGGGTGTCTGTGTTCTACTAGAAATCTTACTCATAATTACTCTACAGGTCCCTGCTATAGTCTTATAAATATACGGCTAGGCTGAACTAGTTTTATAACTTGTCTTCAAGACTAAAGCTGTCTAGGTTTTGCCTGTACGAGTTCTCGGAGGATTATAGCCTGCACTACATGCTAGAATCGCATAAGGGAATAAAGTAAAAGGTCTAACGGGAGCTTCAATTCAGAATGAAAAACGTAGTTGAAGATTTGACCAGAAAAAGGTATTCTTCTAAATTAACTTTAGTTGCACGGGTTTTAATTTTGTTCGTTCGATATCAAAAGTTTTATCTGGAGCTCATTTCGGCGTTTGCCTATCCAATTAATTTTTTACTGAAAATCGTTTGCAAAAATAATGATCTTGACAGTTTTGCCTCCAATAGGGGTCTATGCCAGGCATGTCTTCGTAGGACCATGCAAAAACATCTTTAAATTCTTTTAATAAAAAGATTAGCTGTTCATGTTCCTCTAAAGATAGAATGAAACCAATCTGAACCATTTATGGGTTATTTTCATTATTAAGATTTATCAAAATCATTTTTTCTATTATAGGTTTGGCACGCATTTCTTCTTCCTTTTCGATTAAAAATTTTAATTCTTAGGGGATATCCTCCTCGAATTCGTTAAAATCTTCAGAATCAAGATAAAATATTTGAGACACTGCAAAGTAAGTAAAGTTTGATTTCATTTCATTAATTTCAAAAGAGATTACATCTTGAGACTCAAGATAGAAAGGGCTCGAGATGCTAGCAGATGCATTCCTGGCGGACTCAATGTTAACCGACATGGTAAAGACAGATTCAACAGACTCCAACCTACTCGTTACATTATGCATAATAAAAGACTCAAAAGACTAACTCTTTTTCATCTTAGTTGAATCCATGATAAGCAAAGTGTGATCCGCAAGTGCGTTAGCTTCTATCATCAGCACGTCCTTGTCTTTGTCATCATTTTCTATACGAATCTGGGCCATCTCTTCATTAAAGAAAGTCTCTAAATCCCCTTCTTCACAAAGATCTGCCCAATTTATCTGCATCTTTCCTGTGAGACCCATCTACCAAATCTCGACTTCTTCATCACTTTCAGATAGCTGGTGACTGAAAAAGATCCCTAATCTTGGTAATTTCTTGTTAGTCTTCTCTTCAATCCGTGGTTCGGGGAACTCACAGTAAGGGAAATCACCCCCTTCTTTGATGAAACATCCATTTAGCGTTGACCCATAATTTCTTACATTTGCCTCCTCCAGTTCTGGTTTGTATCCAACTCTGTACCCAAGACGATTGTGATTTATGGGGATTGGCATTGAAATTCCTTGCAGATGCATTCCTAATCCCATGTCTGGAAAGTAGGACATTTCCTTCATCATGGCTATGACTCTTGGGTTAACATAACTCCCTTCATCATTCATCAAAACTTGTATGGCCTTGGTTTCATCAAAATTAAATTCGTTCAACAAAAAATCCTCCTCCCCGTGTTGGATCTCAAGAAGCGGGGTAGCCTCACTGGGTGGAGCTGGCAAGCTAGTTTCACCCGGTATAGTGATAGTTACTCCATCTTTTATCAATTTTATCTTTTGGTGTAGGGTGCATGAAACAGCTCTAATCAATGGGTTATGTAGCCATGGCCTTCCCAGTAACAGGTTGAATGATGTTGGCACATCAAGAACAAAAAATTTTACTTCACTTTCTAAGGCTCTCATTGTTACAGCAAAAGTCACCAATCCCAAGATGACTCTTCTCGTGTTGTCATATGCTCGTACCCCCTGTCCACTTAGCTTAAAGTCTTGCATCTTCAATCCTAGGCAGTAAGTAGTTTGCAGCATTCAAACATTGAGGGTAGAACCGTTATCGACCAAAATAATCAGTACCCATTTTCCCAAACATTTAATAGTTAAATGCAACGGCGTATTGTGGGATGAACCTTCTGCTGGAAAATTCCTGTCACTGATGGCAATAATACTGGACTATTTCTCGGGTACGAGCATTCTAACCAACTGGTCCAAAGTGACATCAATCGGTATGTCCACATTGTTCAGTGCTTTTAGGATGGCCTGTTAAAGTTTGTGAGATGCTACTACCAATCCCCAAATTCTTACATTAGCTTGCGCCTTCTTAAGTTGCTTTACAACTACATCTTCCTCTTCACTATTCAGTTTCTCTATTCTTTCTGCCTGTTTTCTCGGTTCCTCTGTGCCTCTACTTGGTTGCCCCTTCTCCAGCTGTGTGGGCTTAAAGTGTTTTCCACTCCTTGTCAGGTGTTCTATCTGCTCTTCAGGCTCCCAAAGCCCTTCAAACTAGTCAACTACTTCCCAACTTTCGGCCACTGGGCCTCCTTTCTCTCGAAAGGCCCAAAAATTATCTATCTCTTCACGATTTCCTTCATTTCCCCAGAAGTCTTCCTCGATCCCCATTATATTTTGTGAAAACCATTCAGACTCTTCACTGATTGTAGCCTCTAGCTCAAAAAGTTGTGGCAATGACATTTCATCCAACGGGTCTTCATAACCGTAGGGCGAGGGAAGGCCCCAAGGCTCCTATGGGCCTCTATGGTCATGTGATTCTTCGACTACCAGGTGCCATTCTAGCACATCTTCTCCTTCATCATATTCTATATCTGTGAATTCCTACTCGACTTCTTCCAACTCCCACATGTTGTTCTCTTCCTGATAATCCCATTCAAGTGAACATAAGATAGGTTCATTGGGTAGAGGTGTCCTTGGTTTTGATTCATGGAGAGGAACTATGTATACAAAAGGGTCAAATGCAAGACTTGTGATTCCTAACAAATTTACATAGGGAGTACTTTTCTCTTTCTACTCCTTCTCCTCAGCTTCCGTACTGATTGGTAGATTTTCTTCCTGCTTATTCTCACTGTTAATGTCCTCTTTCTTTGAAGATTATTCTCTTTTTGATACTTCTTTTCCTGCTTCTCCAGTTTCAAAACTCAGGTTAGCCTTCCCATACCAAGTTACCCCTTGATGCCAGGCTGCATCATTGCTAGGGATGGTCGGGACATGCCACTTGATCTCAAGTCTGGCCTCTTCCAAATCATCTAATGCCTTGAGGCGGGCCAAATCTTCCCATAGGCATTTAACCTTTTCATCTTTTTCATTATTGGTCGGGGGAGGGGTTTCCTCCTCATGGATAATGAAAATCGGTAAGGTGAAAGAATCATCCTCAATCAAATCCCGAATAAGGTCATCTAGCCACAACACCTCCTGCTTTGATGGAAAATCTACAATCAGTTTCAATTCCACCATAGAAACTATGAACTCGGTGGGATTAAATTCTTTCAACTCTTCCTTGATGATGTTTATATTCTGCTGATCAGCATGATTCGGAAGGGGGTTGGTAGTAATGTTCGATTTCTGTACAGTGGTGGGCAGAGGGATCACTTTGCTGTTAATCAAATCTTGAATTTCATGTTAAAGCCACATGTAATTATTAGTTAGATGTCTGTGCCCCTGGTGAAAGGCACAGTACTGGGTAGGATTGTATCGGAGTGGTAAAGGATTTGGAGGCGGAGTTGGCTCTAAAGGCTTTATGAGGCCCATTTCAATCAAATGGCTCAGGATGGATGTTAACGACATGGTGAGTTGGGTAAAGGTTCTCTTCTGATTTCGGGGTGGATTTTGGTTGGCCGGCTAAACAAATGGGCTTGCTTGATTTGGATTGGGGTTTAGTAAGTTCACTTCGTAACTTTGGCTAACTACATTAGCGGCATTATTCTGATTACTGACATATGGTTTTTGGACCATTTTTTGACTCAATTCTCCCTTTTGAATATCCCTGGACTGCAATGCATGCTCTATCTGCACCCCCACATAAATTTTTTTTCTTAAATATCATCAATGGCTGTGTGATCAAATACTTGCAGAATTGCGGTTGTAGGTTCTTCACTACCATTCTTTCTTGTTCTTTCTTAGTGGCCTGACTCACCATCTTAGCTGCTGTAGCCCTCCATCAGGTCAGGAATTCCATAAAAGATTCTTTGGCTTCCTACTGGGTGGTCTCGCGCTCCCAAGTGGTAACATCGAGCTGGATGTTATAGTTGTACTAATTTACAAATGCGGTAGCAATGTCCACCTATGTTCTCTTCTTGGCAGCATCTAAAGACAGAAACCCTTTCTAGCAGCTAGAAAAGCTCGGCTTTCAACTAATTATTAATACCCATCGACGATAAAGTCCCCACATACATTCTGAGATGAATCCTCGGGTCCCCGGTCTCGTCCAATTTCTCTATATCAGGCATCTTGAATTTCTCAGAAAGTTTAGCATCAGGGAAGAGACAAAGTCCCTCGATGTCCACCATATAGTCTTCGACACCTCAGGCTTTCCTCAAAATCTTTTCTAACTTATCAACCTTATCAGACAAGATTATTCTTTCGTGGCCAAAATTTTTAGGAACCCTGGTCGAACAGGCTGTACAGTAGCTGCTTACAGAGCTCCCTTGGGTCCTACATTGTTATCCCAAATATCATTTCCTACTCCATCTTCTTGATCATTTGGAATAACCACATTGGGCTCTGTGACCCGAGTTTGTAAGGCCTGAATTTGAGCCTGACACTGTGTCTAAAGCCTAGCTTGATTCGTTATAGTAGAACTAACCCCTTCAGCTGTCCGTTGTAATTCCAGAATGGCCCTCTTCATGTCAACCATGGTCAGTTTCGGGTCTGCCATCGACAATCTCAACTGGTAAGTACGTTTGAGCCTTCTGCTCAGAGAGCGAACCTAAGTGCATATAGGTTCTTCTCCATTTGAAGTTATAATCCCGGGCTTTTGAATTGAAGGGTCTTACACAAACCAAAAAATTGATCAGTCGTGGCTAGACTCAAAACAGCTCACTCTCAAAAATGGAGTCGTATAAATCGAAAAACTCCCACGTAAACTCAAAACAGCTCTCCCTCGATGACAAATCAGGAAAACGAAGGCTAATGCTAATCGTGGTGCTACTATACAAATAAAAGCATCTATAAAAAGAAAATTACATAACACTAAAAGATTTATTAATCCAAAAAGAAGGGTTCTAAGAAGCAATATGCTCATGAAAAAGGCTGGTAGGTCTTCACTCAGTGTACCTTCTAAATAGAGTTAAGAATATACATCCCAATGTTAGGAATGGTGCAAGGCATGGTTATACGGTACGCAATAAATCTTTTTGCCACATCTATGGAAACATGTGGCCAGAAAGCTTGCTGGCTTTCCCGACATTGCCCTGAGACAGTGAACTGACCAATTTATCGGGTAGGTAAAGCAGGGGTTTAAGAACCAAGCACACAAATATGCAAATACATATGTGAATACCGATGTAAAATTTTATAATAAGAACCATGGACATTTCAATTTAATCCCACTTATAATTTTATTTTTGAAAAACCAGTCCTTAGCGGAGTCGCCAGAAAAACTGGGGGCTTTTTTTTTTAGATTGGGAGAGGGAATTCTCTGGATATCCATCATTTTGAGAAAAATGTTCCTTTTCTATTTAAAATGGAAAATCCAAGATATCCGAATGCATTTTTAAAACAAAATGGAGTCACCACTTGATTTTTGAGAAAAACAAAGACAAACAAAAGAAGGTCGCGAGTCTTTTAAAGGCATAACTAGAGAAAAAGAGGGTTCATGGGCTAAAGTACGAGAAGGGAAGGTGTTAGGCACCCTTCTTGTCTAACCATGAGGTTGGCCTCTACTTTGTCAATGTTTGCTCTTATTATAAACTTTTTTAAAGGTAACATATACAAAATGGTAGGTTGAAGAGAGTTCAAACAAAAGCAAACAACAAAACAAAACCTAACTATGATTCTCAGGGTCATGCTATTTGGTTATTATTTCTAGATATGCCACACGTATAGTTCGAGCGAAGCAAAGTGAAAAACATGCGAGTGAGCAGTAAAATAAACAAATAAAGACCAAAGGGACATGAAACAATGTTTCAGCTTCTAACATGTTATAAACAGGCTATACAGAACAAAATAGAAAAGATTAAAATACTATTTTGAGCTACTAGATATACATAAAATACACGGCCGTGGCAACTAATGTTGCTGCTCTGAGGAAATAAGGCACAAAACTGGCGGTCGTGCCAAACATAGGGTAATCGCGAAAAATATGATAGAAAATACTCGTGGCCATGACAAACAAAGGTCGCGGCAGTGGTTTTTTAAAGGTCTAGAAAAAGGGGAACACAGAATAAGGCCCAAATGAGGCTCAAATGTACAGGATAAGCAGGGCAGAGACCATGACCTATTGATTCTAAGTCAAATCCACCACCTTTCATCCGATATACAAATAATAACTCAAAACAGAATATAAAGGATACTAAAAATAATAACAGAATATGATAAGCACATTTCTCATGTTACTGGCCTCAACAATCGTTACGGCCGTAGCAAAGGTATGTGACGGCCGTGACAATCATATAAATAAAGATTTTGGCTCTCATAGCAAACGTGCAGCCTACATGGTGTGGCTTAGAAAACACACAGCTGTGACATTGAAAGGTCGCGGTCGTTGTATTTCAAATCCATAGAATACATGGGAATAAAGTTGTAGAGAACAAATACCATGGCCTATTTGGTTTAGGTTGGATCCTCTGTTCACCATCCACTAAGAAAATAAACTAAGGTATAAAAAAGAAGCGATACAAAACATAATAGTAAAAAGAGGAAAAACCTTAGAATAAATGAACATCATGGGGTTTTGAAGGAGTTTTCACATCATAGCCTAAAAACAAAGGTCACGACCATAACTATAGGATGTCACGGCCGTACTATTTATAGGCATAATAAAGATGGTGGCTAGGCATAAAAACCTCGTGGCCGTTAACTGTGAATTTAACAAAATATACAGTCGTTACATTAGAAGGTTGTGGCCATTATGTTTCAGAACCTCAAAAAACTGTTAGTGTGCTCATTGTTCTAGTGAGCGTTAAAATTAACTAAAAATGACAGTAAATGTATGAAACAAAAATCTATGAATACACTATTTATAATAAAAACTTAAAGAAACAATACTTATATTGAAATAAATAGTAAATAAGAAAAAAAAAACATAAGACACCTCACCCACTACACCTTCGGGGGAAGAAAATGAGAGTTTATAGAAGAGTTGTGGTTCCTAAGATTACCTCGTATGAATATCTGCCTCGAATGGCCTCTCGAGGGTGAGAATAGGATGGCCCCAAATCGATATTAGCTTTACGAGCTCTTCCAATTCAAGCAAGAACACGACTAAGGCTTGGAAAACATGAAATGGATGAGTGTGTATTGATTGTGGCAGAGTTTAGACTTCCAGGTTCTTTCTCTCTTTTTTTCTACTTGGAATCGCCGCGTATTTATAGGTAAGGAAATCAACACAAACCCCTTCTGGGATGTTTCCACTTGTCCAAAAAGAGGTAAAAGTGACGGCCTCTACCTTTTTACTTTTGTACAGTACAGGCCGCTACCTTTATGGTGGTGAAAAGGGCAACCGTGACTTTCAAAAGTCACTGGCTAGATAAAATGGCAACGACCGTGACAAAGAAATTCACGGCTTGGTTTAGGATTTTCAAAAAGGTTACGGCCGTGAGAGTAAGAACATGGCCTGTTCTAGGGTTTTTAACAATGTGGCGGTCATGAAGATAGTAATGTAACGGCCTAAGGGTTTTTTGTGATTTTCTTGGGTTTTGAGCCATATTCGTGTTTTTGCTTGCTTGGGAGTATCTTTGAGCATGATTCTCATACATTTGTCATTGTAGTGAATTCGAGGCGGGTGCCTAAGATTCAACTTGGTCGAATTGGAGTGTCTATAGTAGTAAGGTCATAGTGGAGATCTGCCACAAGAGCACTGTCAGGTAATGTCTGCTCCTATCAGAGAGGAAAGATACTGTCTCCAAGCTGTCTTGATAGTGCATATCTAATTGTAAGGGCGATAAATAAGGACCGCTGCACTACTCTTATTGGTAATCGATTTTTGTATGAGATTCACTTTCTCCATCAGCCAGATTTGTAAGAACTGAGAGAAATCAGTAAAATTGATAGTAATGGTTAAGTTTGGATGAAATTAACCCGCTCAAGGGTACATCATAAAATCCTCGACAAAGGCTCAAAGAGGAAATGAAATGATCGTTCAAGACTCAGAAGCAAGTGGGTGGTGATTAATCCAAAGATCGAGGACATTGTGTTTTCAGCTGACAATTTCTCTAAAGATTATTGAGAGAAATGAGAAAGAATGGCTTTATGCTTACCTAAAGAAGCAAGGGGCTTCCAGCAAAAGTGGTAGTCTCTCCTTGATGAACCACATCTAAGCTAATCAAAGTCTCAACAAGGATCATTAGGACAAAGTCTTTCCCGACCACATTTGACCAGCAATGTCAACTAGTGAGCAGCTGACTCATTCATCAAAAGGAATGAAAAGGTAATGAGCAAGGAGACAGAAACATAAAGCATAGCGGTGCCATAGTTGAAGACCGAGATCACTAAGGTTGCCAATGGGATGGAATCTATCTATGATCCATGAAATATTGAGGCAGTCGTCAGATGTTAAAAGGGAAGCCTCCATCTTCGATAAGTCACAAAGTTGTATTATCTGTTGCCTGTTAGAGAGAAAGAAAGTTGGCAGAACAAATTTCCTTGGGGTCAGATCTAGAGTGGCGGCAAAATTCTCTATAGTGGGGCATAGTTCCTCAAGGCCAAAGCAGAAGACATGAGATTGTGGGTCCCACAGTTGTGTCCCACAATTGTGTAGCAGCCCATAGAAGTGGTTCGTTTATCTTGACAATCATGAGAGTGAACAAGGACTTAATGCCAAACGACCCAAAGTTGAAACGTTCGATGTGAGAAAACTCCTCGATCCATGCAAAAAGTGAGTTATGGAAGGAGGCTATTGAAGTGAAAGTGACAGAAAATGGAGGACCACAGTCAATACTTATAGGGCATGAGAAGGTTGGATGTCAAAAAGATCAAAAAAGTACAATGAGTGTGGCAATTGCCACCTCTGAGTGTGGGACCGTAATGTGCAAAGATACACAATACAAGGCTGCCACCTTTCAATTGTGGCGACCGCCATCTGTCTCTTGTATTTTGTGGTGACTGCCATCTTCAAACTTGGCGACCACCACTTTCAAAGGTGGTAGGCACTCTATTTTGTCCCCCCCTTTTTGCAGTTTTTGTGTTCTGTGATCTTTATCATGACAAACATCTAAGCTAGCTATGTATCGACAATAAAGACGATATGTATTCAAAATTTGTATCAAGCAGAGAACAGAGAAACATACACATAGATGTATAAAGTAGTAAATGGCACGAAGGCCTAAATGTATCAGAATGTATGGAGTAAGGGCACATAGGCCAATTAACAAATCTTGGGGCATGCAGGCCTGAAAAACCAAAATGTATCAATAAATCATTATGAAAAAAGGGGGGAGATCTCCCTCTAATGTCTCTGACGGACTCGACGGGAAGAGGGACCAATGCCCAATGGGCCAACCTTAGACGAATCGAATAGCTCCTCTAAATCATCGTTGTTGTCACCATCGCTTCTAGAAGAAGAAGATATGACTCGGGAGCGGCTCTGAGCAGAAGAAATGGATCCTCGAGTATATCAAGCTCGGGAGGAAGCACAGGACGCACAACCTCGAACTGGGGCAGGAGCTGGAACCTGTGACTCACCCTGAACTTGTGGCTTGGTAACATTCTGAGCTGGGGCATGTTTTTGTGGAAGAATGAAGGAATAAAAGGTAAGAAAAAGAATGAAATGCAGTAAAAGAAAAAAATGGTGAAATACTCACTATCTCAATTGGCTGATGAGTAAAGACAACCCTAGC
The DNA here is from genome assembly GCA_032270985.1 of Heliamphora pulchella. Taxonomy (NCBI): domain Eukaryota; kingdom Viridiplantae; phylum Streptophyta; class Magnoliopsida; order Ericales; family Sarraceniaceae; genus Heliamphora; species Heliamphora pulchella. The sequence continues at coordinate 7,324 of JAULJZ010186947.1, read as the reverse complement.
TGCATAGAGGGCCAAATCTTGCTGACGAATCAAGGTCCGCATATCGCTCACCACAAGCATAAGATGGTCTAGCTAAGATTGATCCACCTTCCAAAAGGAAATAAGAGTTGAGCAATCTAAGAATAGAGAAGATCAAAGAAAAAAGGTATGAAAAAGAAAGTCAAACTTGGCCAAGAATCGATCTGTACTCTGGGGTGGGAGGAACGGGGATGGGGATGTCAAAAGGATACTCCCATCATGGGAACTGAAATAGTCCAGGGTACCTCATTGCTCTGGCTCTAACAGCTCCCCTGCAGCAGCAGCAACAACTATGACGCCCCATTTTACGGGCACGTCGGGACATAAGTAGCTATAATTAAGGGAGATATTCTAACCATGCATTCATAGTTATATATGATAAATACTACATCATTAGAGGTTCAAAATTTGCTTAAATATTTAACGATTACAGTCATCCAGAGAATTTAACAAAAGTTACAAAGTGTTCACGGAGACTGAATAAAAGAACAAAAACAAAGAGAATTTAACGTTTTCAAACGGCATTATTGAGATCGATTGGCTCATACCACTCACCCCGATCCTCGAAGTCTCATTCTCTCTGAGCACACCCTCTTGAAAATGTTCTTCTTCTTCACCTATGGTTTGAATGACATGAGCCGAAGCCTAGAAGCAAATTCCCTAAACCATCTAACAAACTTACTACATAATTTCCTAAAATAGATATCGTGTAATACCCAATACAATTTAAGGCCAAATAGATCGACAAATTTAATAGTTTTAGTAGTGTAAGCATATATAAGTACAGTTATGAAAGTGCGTCATGCAAATGAATGCAATGTAAATGCCCAACCCAACATACTTCTAGAACCATAGCATGAATTCCACGCTGGGAATTTCAGAGTAAACTTGATGGGAATTTGATCACCGAACCTATCATCGCCTCGTTACGAAAGGTAAATGCTCACCTTAGATACATGCCTTAGCTGTTTTACTCAATGGCAACGGTGTGGGGGCAGACCAACCAATTTTGTCCATCCTTATCCAGGCCAGCCGATCCCACATTAAGAACTAAGATGCTCGTTAGGCGTCAACTCAAAGCCTAATTAAAAAGGCTAGTGACGAACCTATGGTGCCTAACCCCTTTTTACAACAACCATTCTCCAAATTCATTTTCAATATTGGCAACCAGGGAAGCCCTAGTTTCAAAACCACAGAAAGAATGATTTCCACATAACCCAACCCATAATAATAGGTACGAAAGGGACTCCGACAAACCAAGATGCCAGTGCAGTAATGCTTATGGGGTGCAATATGTTTCTCGCGTACAACTAATTACAGCATGGCATATAAACATGATATAACATAAGATATAACTCACTAAAACATAGAGTACAAGTATACGAAGCATAAGTTATAATTCATGTGACATGGATCTAACCTATCGGCATGGTTTCTAATCATCAAATTGTTAATTGCATACACCAATCGTTCACATAAATCATTTAAAGTCCATATGTTTAAGTTCCATAAAGTAACATACCACTCATATACTTAGCCAAATTTAGGTAATTATTCAAGCGTAAATTTTAAAATCACAATAGTAGTTTGAAGTACCTAGACATGGATTTTATTTTTAATTTTTGAACACCAATTACATAAAAAAAATTTCCTACAACTTTCATGTCTAACACTAAGGTGAATTCCTAGGGTAAAAGGGTCATTTATCTTAATTAAGGAAAAATCATTCAGCACTTTACAGAGAAAAGTGCAGAATTTGGGCTTCTATTGGTTACAATTTTGGGACATCAATTTAAGGGCTATAGGTCTGCGGTTTGGGGAGGTTTTAGTTTAAGGTGTCCCGTATAAGTTTCATATTTTGTGCTAGGGCTAGTTGTTTAGAGCAAATTGATGATTTTTGTCAATTTATAAAGTGGGTTCAGTCAGCATAAAAAGAGTCTACAGAATAGGTTTTTAACAGAGAATGCTCAAAACCTTTGGGGGTCCATCCGAGGGTATTTTGGACTAATTTTTGCTCAGTATCTAGATTAATATGTTAGATACATTTTTAATTAATATCATGTTTGGATTTGACAATAAAAAACTTAGGTTTTTGTCTCACAAATATGTGTAACAAAGAGCTCTTTCAGTCACTAAAACACAATAGTGACTTTAGGAAGGGTTTTGACCTATCAAGACTTCATATGCTTGGCTCAATTTTGGTGAAAAGAAAGATAAATATATTATCGACATGTTTTATGTTTTGACCTGAGCTCGGTTCTCATTCTAACTTAGGATTTTTGTGTCTGTAACTCAGAGTGGTCAAAATCTAACACTCTTTGGTAAAAATGGTGTATCTGGAATTCTACCCAATGAAATCACTTCAAACCAATTTTTTATGAAAGAGGACTTAAACATCTAGGTCTGGATATAAAAATAACATTGAGATCATTTTTCTACAATTAGTTATGGTGATTAAAAATTCGTGCCAAAATGTTGGTACACCTAAAAAATCAGGCTATCTAGGGTTTCGATAACTTAGCTCGTGATGTGTTTATTTTCAATGTATTTTCTTTGCATGCATGTCATATAGTCATACATACTAAAATTTTAGAACCTATTCAAGTCATAAAACTCGAAAGTACTCGCATGCAAGCACATACCACACTTGATCTTAATTAGATAGCCCCTAATTTACTCTCATACGACATCTTTTTGAGTGAGATCTTGTTTCTTGTTCTTAGGGTTGATATAGAGATGGATTGAATGTTATTTTATGAGAGAATGACAGAATGTTTGAGAGATTTACTTAATTATTTTGAAGACCTAATGGTAGAAAGGTGGTAGGACTTAGCTTTGTAGTACCTCCTTGGCCCTTCTTACCTCCTTCTTCCTCCTTCTTTCCTTCTTCTCTCCCACACTTGAAGAACCTTCTCTCACTCAAGTTTTGTAGTCTCTCACCCTCCTTTTTGGCCAAAAATGAAGGGAAGAAGTGGGAGATAGGGTTCATTTTATAGAATTTTAAAAGGTGTGTTTAATGATGCCGGTGTAAGAAAATTTGAATTTTTCTTAATTCTGATTAGCTGCATGGGAGGCTAGCTCTTATTAAGAAATTTTGTAAGAGATATTTTCAGATTGTGCAGATGGGGGTCTCGGTTGGGCTGTTTGGGGAAGCTTAAAAGTCAATTTTTGCATTATTTTAATGATTAAATTTGATTTTGGTACCATTTTGTGCAAGAAAATGCATAAAATATTAATTTTATGTATCTTTTTGGCATCTTAACCTACTAAAACCTATTATATTAATGTGTTTATAATTAATAGTCTTCCCATGAATTATCATAATTTTGATAGCAATTAATTAAATAGCTCTAGGCTTTTAAGTTAGTTTAAACTAGTTTGACAAGAATTGAATTTTTGAGTTATTTATTGTGTAGACTTTAAATAATAATTTATTTACTTTTGTTGACCTATATTATTAAATTATTATATATATTACTTGTATAAAAAGCATTAGGTCATAATAATACTTAATTTATACAACTATTTCTCATTTTTAAGCTTGAAAAGGCAAAAAGTAACTTTTTGGGCACAATTCCCTAGGTAGTCGGCCATGCAAGGGTATTTTTGTTATTTTTATTGTTATTTTGTCTTTTGTTATTTAATTGTAAATAAATATCTGATTTTGAATGTCCATGTGTTAAAATTTAAATTTTTAAGACTTTTTACTGTACTAGAGGCAAAATGGTCATTTTACCCTAATTATGAGAATTCTTGATTTTTAATTTTATATTTTATGTAATTTACTTAATTAGGCTGTTCTGAGACTTTTCTGAGTATTTAAGCTTCTCTTCTAAGGATTTGGCCTCTTTAGGATTTCCTAGGTTAAATTATGATTTTTGGGTTAATTAGGGTTTCTCTTATTCATGTAGCGATCTAAGTTCTCGTTGTCTATCTGTCGCTAATACTAGAATTTAAACCGAGTTGTTACAATTTAACCCCTAAAATAAATTTCGTTTTCGAAATTTTATATTGTACCACAATCTGCGAACAACTAGGGATGACTTGTCCTCATAGCTTCTTCCAGCTCCCATGTCGATTCTTTAATCCCGTTGTGCTTCCAAAGAACTCGAAAGAGCGGAATGGTTTTGCCTCTAAGAATCTTGTCTCGTTAATCGATAATCCTTATCGGTTATTCTTCGAATGTGATATCTTCATCAACATGGAGTTCCCTCTAGTCCAGAATATGGGTAGGATCTAGTTCATACTTCCACAGCATCGACACATGGAAAATATTATGAATATGAACGTTAGCGAGTTACGGTGGTAGAGCCAAACGATATGCCACTTCTGTAACGACTTGGTACAGACCCTAGTTGTGATAACCTAGTTAATAACGACCCATGTAAATACCCTGCTCGGACCCTAGTGTTAGTGACAGATAGTCCACGAGACCAAAGAATACAGAAGAAGTTCAGAACCCTAACTTGAATTGAAAATCCTTAGTTCGGCCCGAAAATCCCAACAAGGTCCAAAACTTAGACAACAAAATCATAGCACCTGTAGAGTCCCCCTAATATTCTAAATAAATTAAATATCACGAAATAATGAGTTAAAAAAAAATACTCATAAATAGGGTAAAATGACCATTTTGCCCCTAGTACAGCAAAAAATCTTAAAAATCCAAATTTTGACAGATGGATATCCTAAATCAAGGATTTAAGTACAATTAAGTAGAAAATAACAAAATAACATCAAAAATGACGAAAAGACCCCTTAGTGCGGACCACCTTGGGAAGTGTGCCAAAAAGTGACTTTTTGCTTTCTTTTTAGCTTAAAATGATAAGAAATGCTTTAAATTAAGCCTTATGATGTCCAATACTAATTGAACAAGTAATATACATAATAATATAGTGTTATAGGTCAATAAAAGAAAACAAATCATTATTAAAGTTCATACACAACAAAATAAGTCAAAAAGTCACATATTGCCAAAATAGCTTAATTTGATTTAAAAGACTACATCTATTTAATTAATTGCTATGAAAACTATGATAATTTATGAGAATACTATATTTATCATAAACAAACTTAAATAATAGGTCTCAGTAGAAAAATACACCAAAATGATATATCAAAGTAACTTTTAATTCATTTTCTTGCACTATAAAGGCACGTAAACCAATGCAAAACCCCGTGATTGATGTGGGGTCAGGTTTTTGTCCCCCAAACAACGTCCAAGCTGTATTTATCTTCCCCATATCTGATGTTTAGCTCTCAAAAGTTGCACCCATTCAATTCAACTCAAATCTAATTAATTAAAAAGAAGAAAAAGACTTTCCATGGTACTTCTTGTTCCCTCCATGTCTCCTAGCCTTTGCCTATATAAACCAAGCCAAACAACCACTTCTTCCCTTCATAATTTTGTGCAAGAGAGGTGAGGAACCAGACCTTCGTAGTTCTTAATGTGTTCTATAAGTTTGAGAGAGAAAAAGCAGAAAGAAGGAAGAAGGGAGCTAAGAAATCAAGAGGTGTTTTCCTAAAGCTAAGTCCTTCCATGCCACCATCCCTTGAGCCGTCAAATAAGTAAGTAAAACCTCTAAACCTTATATCTAATATCTCTCAAAATATCCAACAACTCATCTCTTTAAACACCTTAAAATCAAGAATCGAAAACAAACCAAAAAGGCGTCGTAGTTGAGAAATAGGGGCTGTTGTGTTGTTGAATGATATGAGATGTGTTTGTGTGTTGTTACTTTTGAGTTTGATGACCTAGAAGTGCTTTGGAGCCTTGATATTAATGTCTAAAACACAAGCATGCAAAGAAATAGAACAAAAACTTGACATGACATTTGTAGAAGACTTGGACTCTAAGAGACTTGATTTTTTAGAACATAGATGTTTCTGCCCTGAATTTGGGATGCCATAACTCAATGTAGAAAATTGATCTATGCATGTTATTTATGTCCAAATTTATATTTATATGTTATCTTTCATCCAAAGTTGATTTCAACTCATTTTCATTAGTAGAACTCGAAATATTGCAATTTTAGCAAAGTGTGTCATTTTTCGACCAGCCAACACTACGGACTTGGAAAAACTACTTTAAAGTGAGATCTGAACTTTTGTCAAAACATGAAAGTTGTTGATAACATGTATATATATATACCCACCAAAATTAAGCACAAAGTATTGAGTTTTGATATGTAAAACCCTTTTGAAAGTCTCTGTTGAGTTTCAGCCCTCAAAGGACACTTCTGTCACATATTTTTGTGTAGCCCAAAACCCCTATTTTTAATGACCTATTCCAAAAGTGCTCTACATGGACATTGTATCTAACATATCAAAGTATTTTTTACCCAAAAATAAGACCTTTAAGCCTTGGGATGATTCCCCAAAATGGTTTCAAATCCTCTGTAAAAAACTGGCTCTGCTGAGTTTTGGCGGCTGATAGAACCTAATTTTTAAAATAGCCAAAACGTCTAACTTGTTTCAAACAACTACCCTTAGCTATAAACATGAAACATGTAGGGGACTTGTCGAACTATAACATACTAAAAAATGGGCTCATTTGGACTTGATATGATACCCCAAGGCCGAGACTAATAGAAGCATGTCTTTGGTGAATTCTTGAGGAAAGTGCTGAACCATTTTTTCTTAGAGTTGTAGGAAATAATTTTATCTAAATGCTGTATAAAAATCATAGCTTGATTCCAAGTCTAGATACCCCAAAATCTTATCGGCTCTTTTAATTTAATACTTGACTTTTGACCTTAAAAGTCGCTGGGTATGGATTGAGTACCCTTTGCAATGAGACCCGAGTTTTATATGATGATCGATTTGAATTAATTGATAAGTTTTTCTAACTGAATGTATGATGATTTAGAACTTATGCTATCATATTTGAATCATATCTTGAGAATTGTAGCTTGTGCTTCACATACTTGTACCTTATACTTTGCACGTTGTATCATGAATCTGGCCATGATGATGCCATGCTATAAATTGTTGCACTTGAGATCGATGGTACACATTTTGAACATTGTCACTTGCATCTTGGCATATTGATGTCCATCTGTGTACATCGTTGTTGGGATGGGCGGTATTGAATTGTTCTTCTTGGTTCTAAATCTAGAGCGTTCCTGGTTGCCATTTTTATAAATGTTTTGGAATATATTTCCCTTGTACACTCTAGGTACGTCCCCGGTGTTATAAATTTGGTTGGTGTATGAAATGGTTTATGGATATTGTTGGGCACCATGGGTTCATCACTAGCATTCTGGTTTGATGATTTAGACTTTGGGTTAATGCCAAACGAGCATTCTTG
>JAULJZ010186936.1:0-21551 GCA_032270985.1 Heliamphora pulchella | reverse complement strand
ACATGTATAAGTACATGTCCCAAAACAGGAAAACTATAGCAAGCTCTCCATCACCACAAGCTTCTAGGTCAACTCCACGTGGTCACCTGAAAATATGTTTACAGCAAAATTCCACACCGTGAGCCGAAGCCCAATAGGAAAAGACAATAAAGCTGTAAAGCAGGCACTGCAATTATACACACACGGGCTCAACCACAGGAGCCAAAAAGGGTTTTTCTCTCTAAAACCACAAGTTTTCCACTAAGCCAACACGGGCCTCAAAAAAGGAACAATTTTATCTCAAAAAACTCACTTTTTTTCATCTTTCAAACTATGTATATCATCCTAACAGATATCATGCCACAGTTAACGAAAAGCTGTAATAAAATAGTAATAAGAACATGATCTTTGTTCACCCGGATCATATAACCGGAATCAAAACATTATTTTCCCACTCGGAACACACAACTGAGGAAAATAAAATGGTAAAATCGTTTTCCTCCACTCTGGTCACACAGCCGAGGACAACACAGATAAATGAGATCCGATGTACCGACTCTACCATACCGACAAAGGTAACAACTATAGACTCTCGTCCATTACCCTAAGCCCACAGGCTTGACAATGACAAGTTCTATACGGAGTCATGGCACCGTAATTGCTCAATTTACAGGTCAAGCCCGAGGGTCCAGAGCACCCACCAACCACTCAATTTACGGGATCCTACCTGAAGGTATAGAGCACCTACTGCTTAATTTACGGGACCTGAGCCCGATGGTACAAAGCACCCAATCACTCAATTTATGGGGACTAATCCGAAGGTACAGAGCACCTACGCTGCGCACGTTTTTGGACTTACACCGAGGAATAATAGAATCCCAACTCAACCAAACCCACTGTCACGGTATATCTATGGATAACATTTAAGAAAACTCGTAAAATAGTTTTACATCGCATGTATATAAAAGGAATCCCATCTATCAATATGGAGATCTACAAGCATGTAACAACATATGTTTAGTAAAATTGAGACTACCCCAAGGGTTAGCTCCAAACCTCCACAAACATGTTTTTCATAAAAACTCCTCGTTTTCAAGCTCCTTTTGAAAACCATGGATCTCAACACATCCGAATCATGTATAAAACCGAGAAAAGGCGTAAAACCCACTTTTACCCATAAACTAAGGTTTAAAACATGTAAACAGCATTTCATGCATTTCTACCCAGTGAAAGTAAGTATAATTATATATGTCACCCTTTTAACAGTAGTAAGTCTAGAATCTTACCTCAAAGAGCTAAAAGCTCGATGCCTCAAAATCTCATCTCGTCGGAACAAGAATATGTCCTGATGAATGTGAAGCCCACATCGCCAAGAACAAGGATCTGCTATCCGTTTGCGAAAAACTAAGCCCCGGACCTCCCGAAAGCTAGAGAGAAGGGAGAGAAAAGGTGGAGAGAAAGAGATTTTCTTGAAAATAAATATTTTGAGCCTCAAAAGATATGTATTACCTTCTGCTGAAATTCGCGCCCAGGACCCACCGCTCGAGCGGACCCCTTGCCGACATAGGCCCTGCTACACCACCACTCGAGCGCCCAAGAACCACTTGAGCGGACCCAACTCCGAGCCACGCTCTGGCACCACTCCGCTCCAGCGCACACCCACCGCTCGAGCGGTCACATCTCGGACCAACACTCTGGCACCAGTCGGCTCGAGCGAGCTACCCACCGCTCGATCGGTCGTCGCTGGGGAGAGAAAACTGAAAAGGCTACCAAAATTGAACCCCGCATGCTTAACACGTATAACACCTTTACAAAACATGCTATTCTACAACGGAAACATAATCCATGTAACACAGAGATACATATATGGAAAGAAACGTAGCAACATATTTATAGATCTAATAAGAGACGGGTTCGAGTCTCACAAAACCTATTTCAAACTCTCTGTCCAAAATCGGTTCTGCTGAGGGTTTGGCGGCTAACAGAACTTATTTTACAAAATGGCTTATATCTTCAACTTGTTGCAAACAACCACTCCTAGCACTAAACATAAGAATTATAGGGAACATGTTCAAATAGAACATATCCACAAATGGGCTCATTTGGACTTAATTTGATACCCCAAAACTGAGACCAACAGAGGTGTATTTTTTAAAAAATTTTGAGAAAAGTGCTTAACTATTTTTGCTTAGAATGCTTTATTCACCCATTTTCCTTAGGTTTTGGCCTTAGTGTTAAACATAAGAGTTGTAGAAAATATTTTTATCTAAGTGATTTTTAAAAATCGTAACTTGATTCCAAGTCTAGATGCCCCAAAACCCTACCGGTCCTTTAATTTTAATACTTGAATTTGGCCATAAAAGTTGCTTAGTGTGATTGAGTACCCTTTGTTGTGAGACCCGAGTTTTATATGATGATTGATTTGAATTAGTTGATTAGTATTTTTAAGTAAATGTACGATGATTAGAACTCATGTCAACAAGTTTTGAATCATATCTTGAGAATTGTGTTTTGTGTCTCACATACTTGTACTTTATGATTAGCGAGTTGTACCATGAACATTGTCATGCTAGTTGATGCAATGCAATAGATAGTAGTACTTGAGATCCATATTTCACATCATGGGCATTGTCACTTGTATCTTGGAATATTGGAGTCCATCAGTGTAAAGCGTTGTTGGGATGGGTTATTGTACTTCTTGGTTCTAAGCCTAGGGCGTCCCTGATTGCAATTTTTGTAAAGGTTTTGGGATATAATCCCATTGTACACCCTAGGTGCATCCCCGGTGTTACAATTTTCGTTTATACACCCAGGGTGCATCCCGGGTGTTTGAAATTGTTTATCATGAATATTGTTGGGCACCATGGGTTCGTCACTAACATTTTGGTTTTGGTGGCATGCTATTATTAGTAGTTTAGACTTTAGAGTTGACACTGGTGCGAAGGCATCATGCTTCTTAAGGTAGAAGCATTTAGGTTCTACTTAAAGCCCACGACATTTCAAATTTTGTAGTAAAATAGCTGTGGCATGTAGCCAGGTGAAGTATTTACTATTCGCAATGTGGAGTAGTGATGGCTTTAGTTTACAATTTATCCATGAAGTCTGTCCGTTAGAATTTTCCAATGTAGAATTCCTGTTATGATCTGGGTGTATGTCGGGTTAGGAATTTGCATTACATACACGACATATCATACTCGCATGTTTATTGACTTATCTGCTACCCTGTTATAAATTTGTATGTCTTTTTGACTTTAAAGTGTGTTTGAGTGTTACTTGGCATGCCTTGTGGTATAGTTTGGTTAGATGGTTTAGAGAGTTTTCTTCTGGGCTTTGGCTCATGGCATTCGTGCCACATGTGAGGAGGAGGAATTCTTTGAGGAAGTCGTCGTCAGTGAAGAAGAAGGTTTTAAAGAACAAGGTGAGTGGTAGGAGCTAGTAGACCCTGACATTGCTAGCTAAAGAATTGAGTGTTCACCCTTTTGTTCTTTTTGTTCAGTTTTCCATAGGCCTAGTGTACATTTTGTTGAATCCTTGGTGAAACTGTAATCGTTATGTAATCGTTATATACCTTTAATCAGTTCAAAATCTTTCATGATGTAATATTTAAGTATGTAAATATGAATGAATGGCTAGAATATTCCTTTATTTATATTTATGTATGTCCCGATGTGCTCGGAGGATGGGACGTTGCATTACCTCTATATCACTTCTCAACCTCAGATTAACGGGTAATTCGAACGCATAATTCAAACCATCGAAGATTTGCTAAGAGCCTACATAATGGAATTTAAAGGGGAGCTGAGAAGGATATTTTCCTTTGGTCCAAGTCTACCGAAAACAACAGCTGCTGAGTTAACATTTGCAACTATACGAAACCTTGTGTGAAAGATACTTCGAGTCATTAGTATGCAAAATAGAAAACTAGAGAAAGACTAATTGTTACGGCAGATAGCGTACTGGAAACAACCAAGAAGATCAAAATGGAGAGTTATGAAGATTGACAGTATGGGACCCTCAAGTTTAATACTAGAGATCGCATAGAACCCAGCCCCGCCAAAGAACCATGCACTTCAGGAAAAAAGAAGGTCAGCACCAAGATACAACGGGCTGTTAGAAATTCAAGCCAAAGGCATTATAACCACCTTCCGCCTAGCCCTGCCACTATAACTCGTGAATATCTACAGCATGTTCCATGTCTTGATGCTGAGAAAATGTGGACCTAATCCTACCCACCTTTTCAACTAAGAAGAGCTCCACATTAACGAAGATGCCACACTCAAAGAAAGGCCGATCAAGATAATTGATTAGTACGACCAAAGAGTTCGAATTCATCCAAAAGCATCGTTACACCCTTAGAAAATCACACGTGGGTACATTTTGTTTGTAGAACATGAAGAGTGATCAACACCTCTACGTCATAAGACCTGCAAGTCAAGAATATTATCAATTACAATGTAATTCTTGGTACGGATTGGCTCCCCAGACATCAAGCCATCATCCACTACTGTCAGAAGAAGATATGGGCGCATACAGAAGATGAAACCAATGTATAGATCCAAGGAAAACAACGTGATACCCTTACACCTATTGGCGTGAGGCATACGTATCAATTGATTTCACGGAAGATTAGCTTGTGTGCTCACCAGTACGAACACCCTATCAACCATCGAGTTACCACGGGTTATATGTACAAGGACATATTTCTCAAGGAATTGCCCAGACTCCCACCACATCAAGAGATCGAGTTTTTATTGAACTCCAACCAGGTGCCGCATCGATTTCGAACACAGCACATAGGATGGCTCCCGCTAAATCGAAGGAGTTAAAAGGACAATTACAAGAGCAACTTAACAAGGATTTAACCGCCTAAACACTCCACCATGGGATGCATCAGAATTGTTTGCTAACGGAACCTCAAGGCTCTGCATGGATTATCGACAGTAGAACAAGGTGATAATCGAGAGTCAATGCCTGTTACCATGACTAGCTGACCTTTTCGATTAACCCTAAGGGGAAGAAACTGCAACAACCGACAGCAGAGGTAGAAATACGAATATCAAGTAAGACGACTTCAACCAAGAGTGAGTGGTTTGGAACAAATGATGCAACCCAACCAACATGGGAACAATGGATGAAATGTTTGCACTTCACGAGGAAGAAAAGAGAATTCGTCGATAATCAAAGGTATGCGCATAGGGTAAAGCTTTTAAGTTAACGCTAGTTAATAACCCCTGCACCATAAGCATGCAACGAGATCTTTGAAAGTCGTTGTAGCAGTCGATCTAACAATCTAGTAAGACAAAACAACTATTACCTAAGATTGCTGAATGTATAAGTCCGACCCTATCCATACCCTCAATCGGGAATGACTCGAATGAACAAGGACGCAACTTCGAGGAGAGCTCACTAAAGATCCAAAAGAAGATGCTCTGGGAGAAAAAATAATTCTGTTAATACAAGCTCAATGGAAGCACCACGGAAGCGAGAAAGTCAACTTGAGGATGAGAAGGCGTAACGCAAGTAAATCATCCACAACCTTTCACACAAAGAAGTATGTGACGAAATTTATTTTAAGGAAGGTAGATTGTTAGGACCCGGTTCAAACCCTAGTATTAGCAACGGTTAGCCCACGAGATCATAGGTCACTAAAAATGTTAGAAACCCTAACTTAACTCGAAACCATAATTCGATTCGAAAACCTTAAAAAGACAAATACTTAAAAGGAAAAACCCTAACACCCAAAGAAAACTACCAATGTTCTAAATTAAGTAGTTAACATGGAATATTAAATTAAAAATTAAAAATTCTTATAGGGGTAAAATGACCAAAATGCCCTTGATACACCAAAAAATCTTAAAAATCTAAAATTTAACACATGGACATCCTAAATTAAAGATTTAAATACAATTAAGTAGCAAAAGAAAAAATAACAAGAAAAAATAACAAAAATATCCATTAGTGGCCGGCTCTACCTAAGAGTTTCTACCAAAAAGTCACTTATTGTTTTTTTTAGCTCAAAAATGGAAAAAAAGATGTACAAATCAAGTATCATTATGATTCAAGATTATTCAAATAAGTAATATACATAATAATATAATATTTTTATGATAACAAAAGTAAATAAATCATTATTAAAGTTCTTAAACACCTAAATAAGTCAAGAAGCCACATCTTGTCAAATTAGCTTAAAGTGACTTATTCGCCTACACCAAATTAATCAATTGCTACAAAAATTATAATAAATCATGGGAAGACTAAACTAATCATAAACTTACTAGAATAATATATTTTAAGAGGTTGCCATACTAAAAAGATACACCAAATTAATTTTTGAAGCATTTTCTTGCACAATATGGTACCAATACCTCATTTAAACACTAAAATAATGCAAAATCAGATTTAGAGCCACCCAAACCTGCCCTAGCCAAATTCCCAACTGCAAAACCTGAAATGAAATTTCTTAATTAGAACAATGGATTACATGCAACCAATGAGAATAAAGAAAATTAAAAATATAGCTTCCAATACATCATTAGGTCCACAACAAAATTTCTCCATAAAAACAAGACCCAAACACTCTCTTCTTCTCCTCATTTTTGGCAATACTAGAGAGAGAGACCAAAATTTTTAGAGCTCTAAGTGTTCTTCCTAGCTTGTGAGAAGAAAGGAGAAGGAGAAGAATGAGGATCCAAAAAAGAAAGGTCTTTGGAGACCAAGGCCACCCTAAAGTCAAGTCCACTAACCATCCTCCATTCCTAAGTCTTCAAACAAGTAAGTAAACACTTCAAAACTCTCGAATCTAATCCACCACAAACTCCCTTAATCCATCTCAGAAAACAAAACCAAGAATAAGAACCAAACTATGCAACGAAAAGGCGTTATGCTAAGAAAATGTGGACTCTTCATGCTTCTTAAGATTTGAAATGTGTGTGCATGTTGATGTTATTGAGTTCTATAACATATGTAAACCTGAGATTTGTGATTTTTTAATTCTCTGCCTTGAACTTTGAAAAATCATAACTAAGTCTAGACAAACGATCTGAGTGTGTTCTTTATATCCATACCTAGGTTTTGATGTTATCTTTCATAAAAAATTGGTTTGACCTGTTTTAAGTTAATAGAACTCGAGATATAAAATTTCTACCAAAAGGTGTCAGTTTCAAACCAGTCAGTGGTACAGACCCAAGCACCGTATTTTAAAATGTGATATGAGATTAGGTAAAAATATAAAGTTGTAGCCAACATATATGTATAGCTATACACCAAAAATGAGCCTAAGACAAAGAGATATGAATGGTCAAATTACCTCTCAAAGTCACTGTTAAGGTTCAGTGAATAACAGGACCTTATGTCACATATTTTTAATCAACCCAAACTCTCTATTTTTAGTGACCATCTTTGAAAGTGGTTTTCATGAAAAGTGTAGGTAACATATTAATCTACTTGTTATCCAAAAATGAGATTCAAAAACCCTTGGATGATCCCCCAAACCATTTTTAAACTCACAGTTAATAACTGATTCTGCTGTGTGTTTAATACTGCCTAAACACATTTTATAAAATGGCATATTTCTCCAAGTTTTTCCAAATACCTATCCTGAGCACTATTCATTAGACTTATAGGAGTTTCTCCAAGTTTTTCCAAATAACTATCCTGAGCACTATTCATTAGACTTATAGGAGACATGTTAAACTAAACCATACCCAAAATTGGACTTATTTAGACTTGAATTGATATCCCAAAATCGAGACCAACTGAGACCCTATTTTTTATTATTTTTCTGTATAATGATGAACCGTTTTCACTTGTATGAATTAATTCACCTAGGTGTCTTAGAATATTATTATCTAAATTGTGACCAAAAACCATAATCTAACTCCAAATCTAAGTACCCCAAAACACTGCTGTCTTTTTTAATTGATACTTGAAAGTGGCGATTGAGTTGATAAGTGTGTGATTAAGCATGTTCTTGTGGTGAAATTTGAATTAAATGTTTAAATTGATTTGAATTGGGTGAAAAATGATTTAGTATGATTATATGATGACTAGAAACCATGCCATGAAATTAGAATCATGTTTTGATAATTGTATCCTATGCTTTAAATGGTTATAGTTAGTGCTTTAAAGACATGTACCTTGTGCTATGTCATCCCATGCTATAAGTAGTTATACCTTGAGATGCATGTTGTACCACCATGGGCATTACCAATGTTATATTCATTACATGTTGGAGTTCATCTTGTTCATACCGTTGTGGGTTTGGATACATTGGAGTTATTGTCTCCTTGGTTCTAAGTCTAGGGCGTCCTTGGTTGCCGGTATTATAAAATATTTTGAGTTATATTCCCTATGTATACCCTGGGTACGTCTCCGGTGTATGGAAATTGTTATGGAAATTTATTAGGCACCATGGTTTGTCGCTAGCAATCTGCCTTTCGTAACTTTGGCTTTGGGTTGACACTGGTGAAAGACCACGAGTCTTAAGGTGGGATTGTCTAGTAATGCACATTTATTGTTACATTTACTGGTCTAGAGAATGTGACCCGCCTCCACGCTGTTGCCATTGAGTAAATCAGTTGTGGCATGAAACCCGTCAATAAATTTACTATTCACAACGAGGCGCGGTGATGGCTGTCGTGATCAATTACCCATGAAGTCTACTCTTGTAATTTCCGGCGTGGAATTCATGTTATGTTTTGAATGTATGTCGAGTTGGGCATCCACATTACATTGCATTATCATTTCTTGCATAATTAGTTACTTTTGTATCTACTTGCTTACCATGTTGTGTATTTCAAAGTTGCCTGCCTCCTTAATTTATAAATGTTTTAAATATTGGATGAAATGCATTGTGGTGAATTTGTGCCGTGAGATTTGGTTAGAGAGTTTGTAGTGTTTTCTTCTAGGCTTCCACTTACGGCGTTATGCCGTAGGTGAAAAAGAAGGCTTACCAAATGGAGAGGAATCGACCGAATAAGGCAAGTACCAAGAGCATGAGGATCCGATCAAAGCTTAGCGCAATAGAAGCAATCTTTTGGGATGTCTCTTGTATCTTTTGTAATCACACTGTAATGACTGGAATATATGTATTTTGTAAGCTTTTTTAGACTCAATTGATGTAATAATATTAAGATTATCTATGAATAAAATGTTAGCATAACCCAAATTGTATATGTATTTGTATGTCTCAACATAACCAGGCGCCGGGGCATCACAGTTAGTAACAGAGTCTAGGTTTAGAGAACCTTTAGGCCTCTGGTTATGGGAAACCATGTGTTCTGTTGCGTAGAAGCTCTATATGATGCATTGTATTAATTATAATTATTATCTATACATTATAAGAGCTAAAATCTGCTACGTCTAAGTCTTATAGCGAGTCGTATTAGATGCTACCGGGATCGAAAGCAGCAGGGAATCTACATGCAAAGGACGAGTAAGGACATCGAGATCGAAGATCGGAGATTCATGGGATGAATTATCTTGTTTTAAGGGGGTAAACAGGAGTACGAACTAGGAGAAGTTTCAGATCGAGAGCCACCATTAGAACCCTGTAACTTCATCCTTATAAGTTCCTTCCACGTTTATCCAAAACCTTTTGTGTCAACTTTTGTACCTGGTTGAAATTCTTGGTGTGTCCTCCCTTCTAATGTCACCGGCCCTCAGAAATACCGTTCAATGTCATTTGTTGGTAACCCTTCTGCACACAAGTGTTGTTGGTAACCTTATAAGAAATTCAATCCTAGAATAATACCCTTGTTTTCAAGTTTTCATTGTTGAGCTACACCTAAATAATGACCAGTATTGCATTGATTCTCCTTCGATTCAAGTTATCATCCTTGAACTTACTTTTCATTCGTGGAAACCATTCCTTTAACCCGGAACATTCGACGTTGATAAGGTCCTTTGCCACCATTCGTTTTCTCACGACTTCGATACTACACCCAGTTAAAATAATTTTGTGAATTCTTGAAATCCCAACCTGGGAAGTAGGCTTGGATACTTGAATTGAAGTGCGTTAGGCTGACGTAACTTCAGAGAAAATATCTGGTTTGGCTACCTATCAGTCATTACCTTTTCGTCAAGACCTGATTGTAGCCAATTGGTCCTGAGAACATTCCTTTAAGTATTGTTCGTTTATCATTGATCCCTTATCCCACGTGCAATTGACCCTCAAACGACCTCTCGAATTGGGTCAATGGTGATTGCTCTAACCATGACCTTTACCCATTTTCAATTCATCTTTTGAACCATCTTGAAAATTTCCTATTGAATCTCGGTAAAGGACTTGTTTGCCTTCCCTTAGCCACTTTAGGCCCAACTATATTTTGTGGAACCTAGTACGTCATTTGAAATCCTTGGCTAATCATTTGATCGTTCATCACTCTACGATCGCTTCCTTTGAGACCGATAAATTTGAACTAACCATCCTTATTGAACCCCATATATGTTTTCATGAGCCTTGGTTTACCTTCAAAGCCTTTCCCAGTAGACTAGTGAGCAACGATAGCCAATAGGTTATTACGTCGTTAGGATTTAGTGCTTTCATGGGAAACTAGGACGATGCAGAGGAACTTCCTAGCACCTCTTTAAAGCATGAAGCAGATTTCTTCTTGGTGTCACGACTTAGAATACCTGCCAAAATTCGCATTCAGCAAGTTTTAAAGATCGGGACCCCTAGCTACAGGAATGGCTAAATAAGGGCTTATTCAACCAACTACGTCTCATTTAAAGGCTTCAACGGGTAGAATTACACCATCAATGATCTACAGTCAGAGAAAACAATGTTACCCCTAGGAACTTACGACTTCGCCAAACGACAAGGTTCACGCTTCTTCAGACCAGCTCCTAGCTGGCTCACCCATTCAAAGGACTGAGGAACAAGAGTTTATACCACCTGTAGGGAAATGGAAGAAGAGGAACAACGTCGAGCGTAAGACATTTAACTCACTACACAAGCAAAGGAGGTACGTCCACACGCATCGACATTCACGCCGACTTTTCTCATTAAAACATTAGAATTTAGATTCTTCCATCACCGCCATCAAACGAAGAATTTTGACCACGATCATAAACATTTGGAGCCTAATAAAAATTTAACCACTGTGCCACGACGGGTTGCAAGACCCGATAATTAACACCACCATACCTCTTATCACGTTCTCTTTACCCTAAGGTGATGGACTACCCGGGAAACGATCTAGTCATTGGAAGAAACACTTAACCCTATGTACCAAAATGTCAAGGCCAAACAACAGAAAGAATGGGACAACCCTGGGAATGAACAAAATGTAAATGAAAACGTATAACTATAGATTTCAACACTAGACTATCGAGATCGTCTCGAGAACACGACAAAATTTAGGTTATAGTGGATCACCTCACCAAGACCGCTCGCTTTCTATCAGTTAGACCTCGCGACACGTCGGTGACTTCAAACAGAAAGTACATCCGTGAGTTATTTGCCTTTACTGCACCCAACAAAGACCCGCGTCTCACACCACATTCAAGCAGAGTTTACAAACAGCCTTAGCAACGAAGCCTTACCTCTATGCCACGTCTCACCCTTAGATTGACTTGCAGTCTAAATGCATAATTCAAACCATCAAAGATTTGCTAAGAGCCTACATAATGGAATTTAAAGGGGAGCTGAGAAGGATATTTTTCTTCAGTCAAAATCCACCTATAACAACAGCTACTGAGCTAACGTTTGCAATCATAAGAAGCCTTGTGTGACCGATACTACAAGTCACTAGTTTACGAAATAGAAAACCAGAGAAAGAGTAATTGTTACGGTTGATAGCATACTAGAAACAACTAAGAATACCAAAATGGAGAGTTATGATGATTGACAATACAATATAGGCCCCTCGAGTTCAATATGGGAGATTGCACAGAACCCAGCAGCGGCAAAGAACCATGCACTTCAGGAAAAAGGAAGATCAACACGAAGATACATTGGGCCGTTAGAAATCCTAGCCAAAGCCATAATAATCGCCTCCCGCCTAGCCCTGTCACTACAGCTTGTATAATAATCGCCTCCCGCCTAGCCTTGCCACTATAGCTTGTGAATATCTACAACATGTTCTATCTCTTGATGCTGAGAAAATGTGGACCTAATCCTGCCCACCCTTTCAACTGAGAAGAGCTCCACATTAACGAAGATGCCACACTCGAAGAAAGGTCGATGAAGATAATTGATTAGTAAGACCAAGAGTCCAAATTCATCCGGAAGCGTCATTGCACCCATAAAAAATCACACGCGGATAGATTTCATTTGTAGGAGATGAAGAGTGACCAACACCCCTACATCATACGACATGCGACTTATGAATCTTATCAGTTATAACGTAATTCTTGGCATGGATTGGCTCCCCAAACATCAAGTCATCATCAACCACCATCAGATGAAGATATTGGCGCATATAAAAGATGAAACTAGTGTACGGATCCATGGAAAATGATGTGATACCATTACACCTATTAGCGTGAAGGCATACAAATCCATTGATTTCATGAGAAGATTAGCTTGTGTGCTTACCAGTACGAACACCCTGTCACCCATCGAGTTACCACGGGTTGTATGTAAATACAAGGATGTATTTTTCGAGGAATTTCCTGGACTCTCACCGCATCAAGAGATCAAGTTTTTGTTGAACTCTAACCAGGCACCGCACTGAGTTCGAAAGTAGCACAAAGGATGGCTCTAGCCAAACCAAAGGAGTTAAAAGGACAGTTACAGGAGTTTCTTAACAAGGATTTATCTGCCCAAACACTCCACCATGGGATGCATCAGAATTATTTGTTAACGAAACCTCAAGGCTCTGCATGGATTATCAACAGCAGAACAAGGTGATGATTGAGAGTCAATGCCTGTTACCATGACTGGCCAACCTTTTCGATTAACCCCAAGGGGAAGAAACTGAAACAACTGATGACAAAGGTAGAACTACGAAAATCAAGCAAGATGACTTTAACCAAGAACGAGTGGTTTGAATTGAATGGTGCAGCCCAACCAACAAGGGAACGATGAAAGAAATATTTGCACTTCACGAGGAAGGAAAGAGAATTCGTCGATAATCGAAGGTATGCTCGTAGGGTAAAGCTTTCAGGTTAACGCTAGTCAATAACCCCCGCACCGTAGGTATGCGACATGATCTTTGAAAGTCATTGTAGCAGTCAATCTAAGAATCTAGCAAGACGAAACAACCATTACCCAAGGTTGCTGAATGTATAAGTTCAACCCTGTCTATACCCTCAATTGGGAATAACTCGAATGAACAAGGGCACAAGTTTGAGGAGAGCTCTGTAAAGATCCAATGGAAGGTGCTCTAGGAGAAAAAAATGATTCTATTAACGCAAGCTCTATGGCAGCACCACAAAAGGGAGAAAGTTAACTTGAGGACGAGAAGGCGTAACGTAAGTAAATCATCCACAACCTTTCTCACAAAGAAGTACAGGACAAAATTTTGAGGACGAAATTTATTTTAAGGGGGTAAATTGTAAGGATCCAATTCAAACTCTAGTATTAGTAACAGTTAGTCTACGAGATTATAGGTCACTAAAAAGGTTAGAAACCCTAACTAAAATCAAAACCCTAATTCGATCCGAAAACTGTAAGAAGACTTAATACTTAAGAGGCAAAATCCTAACACCCAGAAATAACTCCCAACGTTCTAAATTAAGTAGTTAAAATGGATTATTAAATTAAAAATCAAAAATTCTAATAGAAATGGTGAAATGACCAAAATGCCCTTGGAATACCAAAAAGTCTTAAAAATTCAAAATTTGACATATGGACATTCTAAATCAAAAATTTAAATAAAATTAAGTTGTAAAAGACAAAATAATATTAAAAATGACAAAAATGCCCCTTAGTGGCCGACTCAACTTAGGAGTTCGTGTCAAAAAATTATTTTTTACTTTTTTAGCTCAAAAATGAAAAACAAATGTACAAATCAAGTATCATTACGATCCAAGATTATTTAAACAAGTAATATACATAATAATATAAAATTTGTAGGCTAATAAAAGCAAATAAATTATTATTAAAGTTCTTACACATCTAAATAAGTCAAAAAGTCACATCTTGTCAAATTAGCTTAAAATGACTTATTTGCCTACGCCTAATTAATCAATTGCAACAAAATTTTAATCAATTGTTACAAAAATTATAATAAATCATGGAAAGGCTAAAATAATCATAAACTTACAAAAATAATATATTTTAAGAGGTTGGGATACTAAAAAGATACACCAAATTAATTTTTGAAGTATTTTCTTGCACAATATGGTACCAATACCTTATTTAAATACTAAAATAATGTAAAATCAGATTTAGAGCCACCCAAACCTCCCCTAGTCGAATTCCCAGCTACAAAATCTGAAATGAAATTTCTTAATTAGAACAATGGATTACATGAAACCAATGAGATTGAACAAAATTTAAAATAAAATTTTCAATACATCATTAGGTCCACTACAAAAT
Organism: Heliamphora pulchella; assembly: GCA_032270985.1. Classification (NCBI taxonomy): domain Eukaryota; kingdom Viridiplantae; phylum Streptophyta; class Magnoliopsida; order Ericales; family Sarraceniaceae; genus Heliamphora; species Heliamphora pulchella. The sequence goes on along the minus strand of JAULJZ010186936.1, from coordinate 7,087 downwards.
TTCTCTATAAAAGCAAGACCCGAACATCCTCTTCTTCTCCTCATTTTCAGCAATACTAGAGAGAGAGAGACCAGAATGTTTAGAGCTCTGTGTTCTTTCAAGCTTGAGAGAAGAAAGGAGAAGGAGAAGAAGGAGGATCCAAGAAAGGGAGGTTTTCGGAGACCAAGGCCACCTTAAAACCTAGTCCACTAACCATCCTCTAATCTTAGGTCTTCAAACAAGTAAGTAAACACTTCAAAACTCTCTAATCTAATCCACCACAAACTCCATCAATCCATCTCAGAAAACAAATCCAAGAATAAGAACCAAACTATGGAACGAAAAGGCGTTATGATAAGAAAATGTAGGCCGTTCATACTTCTTACGATTTTATATATGTCTGCATGTTGATGTTATTGAGTTCTATAACTTGTTTGAGTTTTGGAGTATTGATATACAAGTATATAACACATGCATGCAAATAAAATGGACCAAATCTTGACACACAACATGCTAGGTGGCTAAAACATAAGTAAACTTGAGATTTGTTATTTTTTAGCTCTTTGCCCCGAAATTTGAAAAATCATAAATAAAATAAGAAAAATGCTCTAAGTGTGTTCTTTATGTCCACGCCTAGGTTGTGATGTTATCATTCATCCAAAATTGGGTTAAACTAGTTTAACTGAGTAGAACTCGAGATATAACATTTCTACCAAAAGGTGTTAGTTTCAGACTAGTATGTGTTGCAGACCCAAGAACCCTATTTTCAAACGTGATCTGGGCTTAGGTCAAAGCATAAATGTTGTAGCCAACATATATATCTAGCTACCAACCAAAACCGAGCCTAATACATTGAGATTTGAATGGTCAAATCACCTCTGAAAGTCATTGTTAAGATTTAGTCAATAACAGAACCCTCTATTTTTAGTACCCATCTTCAAAAGTGATTTTCATGAAATCTGTAGGTAACATATTAATTTAGTTACTGTCCAAAAATAAGATTCAAACACCCTTGGATGATCCCCCAAACCATTTTTAAACTCTCTGTTAATGACTGGTTATGCTGTGTGTTTAATACCACCTGAACACATTTTATAAAATGGCTTATTTCTCCAACGTTTTCCAAATAACTATCCTGAGCACTATTTATGAGAGTTGTAGGGGACATGTTAAACTAAAACATATCCAAAATTGGACTCATATAGACCAACTAAGACCCTATTTTATGTAATTTTTTTGTATAATGCTGAACCGTTTTCACTTGTATGAATTAATTTACCTAGTTGTCCTCTGATTTGGACTTAGTGTTAAAAATAAAAGTTGTAGAGAAATTTTTTATCCAAATTGTGATTAAAAAAATCAGAATTTAACTCCAAATCTAAGTACCCCAAAACACTGCTGTCTTTTTAAATTGATACTTGAAAGTGGCCATTGAGTTGATAAGTGTGTGATTAAGCATGCTCTTGTGGTGAGATTCAAATTACATGTTTAAATTGATTTGAATTGGGTGAAAAATGATTTTGTGACGCCCCATCCTTCGGGCACATCGGGACATACATAAATATAAATAAAGGGACATTCTAGCGATTCATTCATATTTACATACGTTAATTATTACATCATAATGGAGTTCTAAACTAATCAAAAGTACATAGCGTTTACAGTTTCATCAAGGATTTTAAAGATATTACAAGAGTCGCAGGAAAACTGAAACAAAAGAACAAAAACAGAGGTATCGAATCCTCAAAACACTTCCTCAAAATTCTTCCTCTGGGACTCACCCTGCTCTTCAAATTCTTCTTCTCCCTCTAGGACGACTTCCTCCAAGAACTCCTCCTCACCTGTGGCACGAATGCCATGAGCGAAAGCCCAGAAGAAAAACACTCTAACTTTTTAACTAATCTCACGACACAAAATATTCTACAACGCATATCATATAACACCCAATACAATTTAAAGTCAAGAAGATAGACAAATTTATGGTAGAATAGCAGATAAGTCAATAAACATGTGTATATGAGATGCCATGTATGCAATGCAGATGCCTAATCCGACATACACCAAGATTATAATTGGAATTCCACACTGAGAATCACAAGAGTAGACTTGATGGGAATTTGATCACCAAATCTATCCTCGCCTCATTGAGAAAAGTAAATACTTCACCAGGCTTTATGCAGGCTTTATGCCATAGCTATTTTATTCAATTGCAACGGCGTGGGGACGGGACATTACAGTCCATCCTTATCCTCCGGCTAACCAAAATAATCAAAGTAATAATGTGCAAATAATCCCACATTAAGGACCAGGATGCTCGTTTGGCGTCAACCCAAAGTCTAATTCATCAAAACCAGAATGCTAGCGACGAACTCATGGTGCCTAACAATATTCATGATATACCATTTCAAACACCAACCAAATTTGTAACACCGGGGATGTACCCAGGGCGTACAAGGGGAATATATCCCAAAATATTTACAAAAATGGCAATCAGGGACGCCCTAGATTTTGAACCAAGAAGAACAATCCAATACCGCCCATCCCAACAATGATGTACACAGATGGACTCCAATATGCCAGGATACAAGTGACAATGTTTATGATGTATAATATGGATCTCAACTGCAACTATCTATAGCATAGCATCAACTAGCATGGTAAAATTTATGGCACAACTCACACTAAGTATAAGGTACAAGTATGTGAAGCACAAGCTATAATTCTCAAGATACAATTCAAACTTGATAACATGAGTTCTAAATCATCATACATTCACTTAAAAATACTAATCAACTAATTTAAATCAATCATCATATAAAATTCGGGTCTCATAGCGAAGGGTACTCAAATCACACTAAGCAACTTTTAAGGCCAAAATCGAGTATTAAATTAAAAGGGTCGACAAGGTTTTGCGGCATCTAGACTTGGAATCAAGTTATGATTTTTAAATACCATTTACATAAAAATAGTTTTTACAACTCTCATATTTAACACTAAGGCCAAAACCTAAGGTAAATGGGTGAATAAAACATCCTAAGCGAAAATGGTTCAGCACTTTTCTAAATTGTTTTTCAAAATTATACCTCTTTTGGTCTCGGTTTTTGTGTACCAAATCAAGTCCAAATGAGCCCATATTTGGATATGTCCTAGTTTAGCATGTTCCCTAAAAGTTTCATGTTCAGTGATAAGGGTGGTTATTTGGAACAATTTAGTGTTTTTTGCCATTTTAGAAATTAGGTTCTGTCAGCCGCCAAAACTCAGCAGAGCCGGTTTGGACAGAAGGTTTGAAACGATTTTGAGGGACCATCCCTCGGTATCTAGGTCTGATGTTTAAATAAAAAGTTGTTCAATATGTTAGCTACAATGTTCGTGTAGAACACTTTTGGAATAGGTCACTAAACATAAAGGTTTTGGACTACATAAAAATATGTGACAGAAGCGTCATTTGAGGGCTGAAACAAAACATAGAGTTTCAATGGGCTTTTGACTTAACCAAATATAATATTTTGTGATGATTTGTGGTGGGTAGTTAGATATACATTTTATATACAACTTTTATGTTTTGGCCAAAGCTCGGATCTCATTGTAAACTAGGGTTTGTAGGTCGGTAATGTTGACTAGTTGAAAAAAGACACACTTTGGTAAAATTACAATATCTCGAGTTCTACTTTAAAAAATGGGTTGAACCAACATTGGATGAAAGATAATACAAATATATAACTCTGGACATAAAGAATATTATTAGATCAATTTTCTACGTTGAGTTATGGCATTCCAAAATTTAAGGCAAGAACATCAAAGTTCTCAAAATTCAAGTCCTTATATGTTCAAGGCTCCCACTTATGATATGTCAAGATTTTGTTCCATTTCTTTGCATTCTTGTGGTTTAGACATGAATATCAAAGTTCCAGCACACTTCTAAGTCATTAAACTCAAAAATAACAACACACAACAACATCTCATATCATCCAAAAATACAACAGCCCCTAATTCTCAACTACAACGCCTTTTCAGTTTGTTTTCGGTGATCGATTTTTAAAGTGTTTAAAGAGATGAGTTGAGGAATATTTTGAGGGATATTAGACATAAAGTTTAGAGGTTTTACTTACTTTTTCAATGGCTCAAAGGATGGTAGTATGGAAGGACTTGGCTTTAGAAAAACACCTCTCCTTGATTTCTTTTTCCTTTCTTCCTTTCTCCTTTTCTTCTCCCTCCTTTCTCTCTCAAACTTGGAAGAACACTCAAGAACACTCAATCAGGTCTCTCTCTCTCTCTCTATATGGATGAAAAATGACGAGGAGAGGGAGGGTGTTTGGCTTGGTTTAAATAGGAAAGGCTAGGGAACATAATAATGCATTTTAAGTACTTTTCCTTCCATGTCACATGGGTTCACATGGGTTTATTTAATTTTGTGCTAGTTTTGAGGGAACATATCGTATCAAGGGAAGGGAATACAGGTGGGGGGTCAGTTTGGGGTACAAAAATCTGATCTCAACCAATTATGGAGTTTTGCATTGATTTGCATGCCCATTTGTGCAATTAAATTCTTTAAAAGTTAATTTGATGTATCTTTTTGATATATTTTTCTACTGAAACCTATTATTTTAGTATGTCTATGATAAATTTAGTATTCCCATGAATTATCATAATTTTCATAGCAATTGATTAAATAGATGTAGTATTTTAAGTCAAATTAAGCTAGTTTGATTAAATAGGGCTTTTTGACTTATTTTAGTATGTATGAAATTCAATAATAATTTGTTTGCTTTTATTAACCTATAATACCATATTATTATGTATATTACTTATTCAACAAGTGTTAGATCATCATAATGCTTGATTTAATACATTTCTCATCTTTTTAAGCTAAAGGGAAAGCAAAAAGCTACTTTTTGGCACAACTTCCAATGTGGCCAGCCACTAAGGGGTATTTTGATCATTTTTGATGTTATTTTGTCTTTTGATACATAATTGTACTTAAATCCTTGATTTAGGGTGTCCATATGTCAAAATTTAGATTTTTAAGACTTTTTGTTATACTAGGGGCAAAACGGTCATTTTACTCTAATCATAAAATTTTTTTATTTTTAATCTTATATTTCATGTTATTTACTTAATTTAGAATTTTTGGACGTTCTTCGAGTGTTAAGGTTTTGTTACTTAAGTTTTGGACCTTTTTAGGGTTTTTAGATCGAATTAGGGTTTCGGGTTGAGTTGGGATTTCGAACCTCTTCCGTGCTCTATGGCCTCGTGGGCTATCCATTACTAACACTTAGGGTTTGGACTTGGTCTTTACATGGGTCATTACCAACCGGGTTGTTACAACTAGGGTCTAAACTGGATCGTTACAGATTTAGTATGATTATATAATGACTAGCAACCATGCCATGAAATTACAATCATGTTTTGAGAATTGTATCCTATGCTTTAAATGGTTATACTTAGTGCTTTAAAGACTTGTACCTTGTGCTATGCCATACTATACTATAAGTAATTGTACCTTGAGATGCATGTTGTACTACCATGGACATTATCATTGTTACATTCATGACATGTTGGAGTTCAACTTATTCATACAATTGTGCGTTTGAGTACATTGAAGTTATCGTCTCCTTGGTTCTAAGTCAAGGGCGTCCTTAGTTGCCAGTATTTTAAAATATTTTGGAATATATTCCCTGTGTACACCTTGGGTGCGTACCCGGTGTATGAAAATTGTTATGATGGAAATTTGTTGGGCACCATGGTTCGTCGCTAGCAATTTGCCTTTCGTAACTTTGACTTTGGGTTGACGCCGACAAAAGCATCACGGGTCTTAAGGTGAAATTATCTGCTTATGCTCATTTATTATTACATTTGCTGGTCTAGAGAATGTGACCCACCCCCACGCTGTTGCCATTGAGTAAAATAGCTATGGCATGAAACCTGGTGATGCATTTACTATTCGTAAGGATGCGCGATGATGGCTTTAGTGATCAATTACCTATGTAGTCTACTCTCGTAATTCCCAGTATGGAATTCATGTTTAGTTTTGGGTGTATGTTGGGTTGGGCATCCACATTACATTGCATCATCATTTCTTGCATAATTAGTTACTTTTGCATCAACCTGCTTACAATATTGTATATTTCAAAGTTGCCTGCCTCCTTGATTTATAAATGTTTTAAGTGTAACGATCCGGTTCGGACCCTAGTTGTAATAACCCGATTTGTAATGACCCGTGTAACGACCCAGCCCAAACCCTAGTATTAGCAACGTTATGCCAACAAGATCTTAGGTCACTAAAAGATCAAAAACCCTAACTCGACCTGAAACCCAAGAGGCTACCTTGATACTCAGATAAGACTCATAGCATTCTAAATTAAGTAAATAACATAAAATATTAGATTAAAAATCAAAATTTCACATAATTAGGCTAAAATGACCATTTTACCCCTGGTATAGTAAAAAGTCTTAAAATCCCAGATTTTAACACAAGGACTGTTGGAGACAAGACTGCCAAGATCTTTGTTTTTGCAAATGATTAACGAAAAAAATTAATTGGACGGGCAAACGCCAAAACGGGCTCCAGATAAAAACATTTGATGATGAACGATCAAAATAAATCCCATGCATCCGAAGGTAATTTAGAAAAATACCTTTTTACTGGTCGAATCTTCAACTACGATTTGAATGCGAGTTGAAGCTCCTGTCAGATCTTCTATTGTATTCTCTTATGCGATTCTCGAATATAGTGTGGGCTATAATCCTCTGAGAACTCGTACCGGCAGAACCAGGACAAGTTATGAAACTAGTTCAGCCTATCCGCATATATATAAGGCTACGGCAGGGACTTGGAGAGTAATTATGACTAAGACTTTCAGTAGAACACAAACACGTATCAGTGGTTTCTGTAATTAAGCAAACCTCATAGCGGTATCTGCAATTATGGAAAACCAGCAGCGGTTTCTACAATTTTCATAAAACACTAAATTACAGTTCATACCACTAAAGAACTATAATTGCACTCTGACTCATAATCTCAAGAACATATAGCATTGAGCTCCTGTTATTAAATGCTTACCATTTCTCCCCACATTAAGATTCTCGATACCCGCCAATTAAATTTAAT